>JAHLJT010002713.1:0-61385 GCA_031308135.1 Acheta domesticus | reverse complement strand
AACCTCGTCAGACTGCACAAACTACATTGTTAACAGAAAGCGTAAGTGAAGATATCGAATCTAGCCTTCTAAGCGTGTCGCCCCCAAAATTGCTACCAGCAGGAAGGGGCTGAAAATATTGAGGTGGCCTTGATAGTTTAAAGCGTGGAACCGAAAAATTCATTGAATGGATCTGAAATGTCTCATCTTGTAGATTATGTGTAAAAACGTTTCTTTGAGGCCTTTGGTCCTCAAAATGTACTTTTTAAGGCTCTAAAACGCTTTGTTTATGAGTTATTTGTCGATATAGGTTGACATGTGATGCGGGTCGCTTTTACATGAATATTTCGATGCTTTTTTTAAAGAAATCACCCTATTTTAAAGTCAAAGTGGAATTCGTCAAGTCTCCGTGAAATTCTCTTCCTTAAGAGCCCTCATTTATCAAGGTTGGTAGCGTGTGAGAGCCGGACTCAAGTTATACACTGAAATAATACAGGAGACGATGTTGATAAATCCTGCAAACAGAGATTGGTCATCATTCTAATTAGTTCATGAAGCATAAGTACAAATAATTACCTTTGATCAGTCACTTGCAGTCCAATCTCTTTGCCTCAAAGCCCAAGATAAACGCTTTCTCATCATGGGTGATGTTAATTTTGGCCTTTTTATTGATCAGCGACATCATAAATCACATCCATGATGTCGACTACGAACTGTATTTGTGATTAAATTACAACCAGCATTACTTAAAAGATCATGACTCTCCTTAACTGCAGCCTTTCGGTTACACTAAGCAATTTTTTAAACATTCGTTCCTGTCTTGGCATAGTCTTTTTCAGTTCCCTGCAGTTTTACAGCTTTGTTGGTGAAAGTGGTTCAGATACTTCTACCTTTCTTTATATTATTCCAACACTTTTTAGAGAAATATCACATTTCCTGTCTACTCCACACGTTCTCAAGTTCGAAAACTTCAACATAACCTGAATTTATCTTTTTTTTTCTAGGACTCAGGCTTCCTCTTTTATCCATTGCTGTTGTTTCCTTATTAATCATAAATGTAAAACTAAATTCATACAATATTCTATCGGAAAACTCCGATAATTGATAACCCACTTAAATTTAACAAAAAAAATCCTTTTTCAAGTGTGAATCAACAAAGGGACAAAACAAAACACTTTCACGACGATTGGCAGTACTGCATTACATACCGCGGAAAACTCATGCTTACAAGACATCTAGCAGTGGCGAATTGAATTATCACCACCACCACATTAAAGACAAAATAAAAGTCTTACATTTATTTCCACTCAGACACATAAACTGAGCGGGTATAAAATTGCTGAAAAGTCCCGAAATGGATTAAAATAATTATTCCTAATTCGTTGTCAAAATACTGTATTTCAGTTACATTTACCTGAACCAAATCAAACAGCCTACCTGGTTTTTTTTTGTCACCACACACGTCATGTATATCTCGACCTAGTTGAGAATGAATTTTTCTATTCAGACAGCAGCCTTAAAACACAAAACATATATTTGGGCCCCTGCTCTTTTCAAAATCACCAACTTCGCAGTCGAAGTAATGTTGTTAAATTTTTTCGCAAGTGGCGTTAAATGTAGCCTCTCAGTCTTTCAAGTCAGTTCACTACAAATACAGCAGAAATTATCTTCATGATTTACACACGTTCTTAGTATGATGAAAATACAAAATACTAAAACATAGCTTACACAGTACACTTCTAAACACAAAGGAAGTATATACATCACCAGTGATATTCCTGCTATCAAGCTCATAGGTACCTCAATTCTGACACATCACAATGCCTGATTAGCTGGTCTGAGCATGTCAAAACATGAATAAACCTGCTCAATATAGCCTGTTGGTGCCTCAGCATGATGTTACATATAATTTCCTTTAATCCAGCTAGAATAAAATCGCTACATATAAGATAAAGGTTACTATGACAGGTCAAAGAGGATGTTAAAATCAGATTTTAAAAAGTAGCAATTACAAAAAACTGTGCTTGATGGAAAAATTCTGAATACATATATGAATTCAATGTAAAACAACGAACTAGATTCACTAATCAGATTTCTTGTGAAGAAAACCTTCACAAAATATAAACTTTGGTCAATTTGATTCATTGACTTGATATTTGATAATGTTTTGTCGTTTGTAGTCAAAACGAGAAAAGTAGTTTCATTTGAAAAGAGCATGTTAACACACTGCTGCCGTTGACTCGAAATGAAATGTTCGTATATACCACCGAAGAAGTAGAGTATAGGAACAGTATGAACATTAAACGCTTATAAGCGTCGTTGGCTCAGCTGCATGTGTAAACTTGATGCTTTAAAGTGTCACTGGCAGTCAACGTGTTAACGAAAGAAAATCATTAACTATTTTTACTAAATTATTGACCATTCTTTGTCTCGGAATATCTGCATTCAAGCCATAGAAACAACGTGAACATTCTTCATCTCCAATATAATAGCTAAGCTGCGGATTTATAGGCACGAAAAACTGTAGAAATAGGCAGGCAAAATAGGCCTTGAACAATGTACTAGTGGTGCTACAGAATGGCACAGACTTTCCCGTATTAGTTTTCTATTTCCTTGGGTCTTCGCTAGCTATTTGGAATTGCCACATACTCTTTCGTGCCAGTTGCCATTTATCACCGCCAAAAGTACGTTTTTTTGTCATTTTCTTAATTGTTCAGTTTACTATTAGTAGAACGGAAATATTAATTTGAGAATATTAAAGAGCACAAAAACCTAGTCCTAAATGGCAATTTTCTTTTAAAAATTATGTACCGTTTTCAAGAAAATTGCGTTTTAGCGCTACTAAAAATGCGAAATTTGAAGCTCATTTTCAGAGAAACATTTTGAGTTTTCAAAATACTTTGTTGGAAGTTATATGAAGCACATACACTAACAAATATAATAATCTTTACGAATTGCTGGTAATGTGCATATTAAAGATGTGAGAGATCTTTAAAAAAATACATTTTTATAATTTTGAAAAAACAAAAAAATAACTCAAAATAAACTTTACGTCATATTAAAGAGTGTAATTAGCACTATCTGTTACAAAAGTTTAAAGAACAAATTACAGCCATATAAGAGAAAATGGTGTTTGAGCGTCTCTGAAAATCTGGAATTTTGAGCTACTTTTCACACAAAACGGTTGTGCATTCGAGAAATTTACTTGACATTATTTAAAGCACATGTACTCATAAATAAAATAATGAGAAAAAATCGCCGCTAGTGTAAATATTAACGACGCGCGAGACAAGTCACAAAACTTACATATTTCCGATTTTTGAAAGACAAGAGCAATATGGCCTTTCATCTCATAAAATACATTAGGCACTATCCCTACCAAACGTTTAATGAAAACACTGGAGCCGTTTTCGAGAAAATCTTGTATTTGTAATTTATTTAAATTGCACATATTGCTCGCAGAGTTGCATGAAAACTACTAATTTTTTTTAAAAAATGCACATGGCCTTAATGAAAGAACTCACTTTGGACGAAAAATTTAATTTGAAAGAAAAATGTCTATCTTCAATTTTGTTGTTCCAAACTGACGCCGAAAAAAATTTAAACTTTTGCAATTTTCGAAAATTCAGTTATCCGCGAAAATAGGACCTATGCCACCTTAATAAGTGCATTTTACTCTATTCTTACAAGAAAAAAAATTGGAGCTGTTTTTTGAGAAAATTTTGAAAATGTCCGTGGGTCTTCATGTAAAGTACCCCGAATTTGACAGAATCATTTTCAAAATCTCAAAACTTTGACTCGAACCAGATCGACTGGGGAATATCCATTTTGGAAGAAATCGTACGAATGGTTTAGGCGCTAGCAGTGTTCAGAGACGGACGTACAGACAGACAGACAGATGGACGGACGGACGGACAGACGGACGTTTTCCTTTCAATTGGGTTTTCGGTATCAAGGACCCACAAAAGAGGGTTTCTGGCTACACCACGTGTTAGGGGATTTTTTTTCTTAATTTAGCAGCTAGTTTTATCCCCTTTTTCGTTATCAGCGCCTGGCAATGAATCTTTCTACCCCGCATCCATTCAGTCAGAAGAATGACGAAGCAAAGTCAATACTTAGATGCTTGAAATATGCATGTTTTGATTAACACAACATTTATGACTGGAACACGCATTTCTATGAAGTAGAAATGACTAAAATATAACATATAATATGCACCACAAATCTTTAAAATATGCAATAAAAATGCAACATAAAATTCACAAGGAAATAAATGTTTATTACAAAATTACAATGTAAAATACTTGTAGAAAAATTTGAATTGCGTTACGACGGTATTACATCTTTTGAAATGTGAACAAAATAATCATCGGTAGAAAAATACGTTTTGCAATTTTTTAAAAATTTCATATAATTTGCAATTATTATGCATTGTTACGCTGTCATTTGTTCATGTCCTAATACTGTATGTCAAAATGGGAAGGGGATTTAAATCCGGATTTATAGCGCGACGGCCCATGCCCCATAGGCCGAAATTCATCTTACCTTTGGTTGTGCACGTCCTTGGAAGCGAAATACACTATATCAGCATCCGTTTATAGCAGGAATGAGTCTGAAAGTATATTCACTTCTTTATGATGATCAGTTCCATGAACCACGAACTAAAAATCATAATTCACAAATATCAAGAAGCTTGATGTTAATAAATTATTACCATTTTCCCATTATTGTTTCAAAAATTACGCCGAATTTCATAAATATGCAGTAACCGTAAAATATGGCGTAATATACTAAATAAAATTCGTCAGAAATCTTCTAAATGCACATATTCGCCAAGAAATGTGATTATTTTCCAAGTAACAATTAAGCAAAAAATATGCATTTTCATAAAAACGGTCTCTAGTGAGGGCTACAAAGGACAATGTTGGAGGAGACTCATAGATTGGCAGAAAAAGGAAGGAAAGTACGAGTATTTTAGCTCGAGGTGATGCATGAAAATATTAGTTCACAATGCCAATGCTTGTAATATCAATGCAATGTCGCGCACACTTCCATTGTTTGATTTAATTAGTGTTCACTTTGAACGGTCACTAATCAAGTTCAATAATGTAATATGGTCCTATATGTGCGGTGCTCCAGAATTTTATTGTATCGAATTAGAGAGTCCAAATTAGTTTTATAGAAAGCTCTGCATCGTTCGTTAATAAAAATATTTTTGCTCGTTGCACCTGAGAGATCTCTCTGGAATGTTATTGAATGATAGCTGTTGGCACTGCTTCTCAAATTTCCTTGAGTTTGCAATGTATGCATATTGTTAATTACACAAACAAAATCTAACCAATTAATACAATTTGTATAGAAAGGTTTTAAATAAGCTATTTGTTCGTATTAACTATAAGTTAGTGAAACAAAGTAAGCTTCGAGAGAAGTAGCTTCATTTTAAATATATTATATTCTTGTCTTAAAAGACTCAGAAGAAATTCAATAGTCTTATACGAATACAAACCATTTTTACTTTCCTGTATACGTACATATGTACGAAGTATATGGAAAGTTATGTAATGCTGCGCGAAAAAACGGCGGATTTCGGTAGAAAAAAATTCATTACCGGGCCCTGATAACGAAAAGGTGGATAAGTCCAGTTGCTAAATTAAGAAAAAAATCCCCTAACACGTGGTGCAGCCAGAATCCCTGCTTTGTGGGTCCTTGATACTTGATGATAACACGTCTGTCGGGTCTGTCGGGTCTGTCGGGTCTGTCGGGTCTGTCGGGTCTGTCGGGTCTGTCGGGTCTGTCGGGTCTGTCGGGTCTGTCGGGTCTGTCGGGTCTGTCGGGTCTAACCCGTTCAGCCGTTTTTCTCCAAAATTGACATTCATGAATCGATCTGACAGATATCGTGGCTCCTTGAATTTGAAACCGATACTTTCATTTTGGCGGTACTTAACCTGAAACCCCAGGGACATTTTCAAAATTTTCAAAAAAATGGCGCCAATTTTGACTAAAATTTGTTTCTGGATAGTATAAAAGTCATTTAAGAGAATGGCGTAGGTCTCATGTCGGTTAAAAACTCGGATTTTTTGAAACTTGAAGAAATTCAAAATTTTTTCGGTGTCTTCCTACAACTACAAAATTGAAGATAGAGATTTTTGCTTCATATAAAATTGGTTTTCTAAAGTGAGTTCTTTCATTAAGGTCATATGCATTTTTTTGAAAATGTTAGTAGTTTTTGCGCAATATTGCGTGCAATATGTGCTATTTTAAAAAATTACAAGAACAAGATCTTCTCAGAAATGGCTCCAAATTATTTCTCTAACTTTTGGTAGGGATAGCAATAAATGTACTCTATGACAGGACATAAACGTCATATTGATATATTTTGTTTTCAAAAATTACAAAAATGTAATTTTTTGACTCGTCTCTCACGTCGGTAATGTTTACATTAGCGGCGATTTTTTCACATTATTATATTTACGAGTACGTGTGCTTTAAATAATGCCATACTAAGATTTTCGAGAACTTAATCTTTTTCTGTGAAAACTAGCTCAAAATTCCGCCTTTTCAGAAACGTTTAAACGCCAAACATACAACTACAATTATGAAGATACAATTTTTTTTTAATGAAATGTGTTCATAAAAAAGAGATCTTTAAAGAAGAACGTTTTCAAGTTTTCAAAAACATGAGTATTTTTTGCAAAAGTTTGTCAAACACAGGCCTTTTTATTTTCTTTAAACCATTTTGTGTTAAAAACCGCCCATTTTTTATTAAATTGGGACTCTAGTTTGCATAAAGGAAGCTTAAAAGAATAGTGCAAGTTTCGTGTTCTTGAAATGCCTGATTTTGCAAAAATTTTAAAAGCTTTAAAAATATTCGGCCTCTTCCTACAACTACAATTGTGAAGATACAATCGTTTTCCTTAATGAAATATGTTCATCAAAAACAGATATTAAAAAATTGTTATGTTGAGTTTTTCCAAAATATACGTATTACGGTGAGAAGTAAAGAATTAGCTTATATTTCACTAGTTCGACCCGTATTAGAATATGGCGCGGTATGCTGGGACCCGTACAGAATATCGCGGCAAAGTAATCTAGAAAGGCTCCAACGCAGAGCATCAAAATTCACTTTCAGGGGTACAAAAAATAAAGGTGCATGGGAGTCACTCGAAAAAAGGCGGATTAAGTTGCGACTCTGTGCTATGTTCAAAGCATACAAAGGTTTTCCTGCTTGGGGGGAAAATAATAGTTGTCTAGAAAAATCTACATACTTCGGTAGAGCGTATCACGAGCACAAAATTAAGACAAGAATACAGTAAACGGACGTTGGGAAATTTTCATTCACAAACAGAACTATTAGAAACTGGTACAGTTTGCCTGCGATTATCTTTGAACCCTTTCCTCAAAGCTTGAGAAAATTTAAAAATAAATTAGTTTCCTAGCTACTTATCTATATTTTAGGTCATTGTATTATTGTTAAGTTTCTACTGTTAAATAAGCAGAATTTCCTATTAAGTAATTTGTCTAATTATTATTATTAGTAGTTGTTGTAGCATTGTCATTATTATTATTATTTATTATTATTTTTATTTATTTATATTCGTGTAGTGCAGTGCAGTGAAGTGAAGTGGAGTAAAATGATTTGGAGTAAGGTTTGCGCTGTGAAATTATGTACTATTATTCTTAATTATTGTTTTTTTCCTAAATTACCTACTCTCTTGTAATTTCAATATTCTGTCACCAAGTAATGATACATAATTGCAGAATAATAAATCTAATCTAAAAATCTAATCAATTTTTGAAGAAATTGGATGTCAAAATTAGTCGCCCAGTGTTCTTTATATTTAGGACGATTACAAAGCAAATATGATTCGACGAGATTAATACATCAAAAAATAGTTTTTATGATAATTTATAAAAATTGTTAGTTACATTTACAATTTGCAATTTATATTCGCAATGTATGATGTATTTCTATCAAGCAATCCGCAAATCTTTATGGACGTTTGTGCCACAAGCCGCATGGGATATTTGAAAACTACATTGTTGGTGAACTACGAGATGGTGGCAGTGATTAGGTGAAGATGTGTTATTTACTAGAGACCAAAGGAAACAGAAAACTAATACGGGAAAGTCTATGCTATTCTGTAGCACCACTAGTTATAATAAAGTTGTAAAGAAACTGGCCGTGTTAGAAATATTGATATAAAATATAATTATTTTTGCAATATTTGTTTGCTTGAGTGACCCCAAGTAGCGTGTCTGAAAATGATAGTATTGTTTTTGTGTGTTATTCAAAATAAAATAACAGACAAGATAGCAAACTGTTCATTCTTAGAAGCTCCTTGTTGTTCGACCATGTCTTGTCTAGATTTGCGACAAATTGAAAACAAGTAACTAATTATAAAGTGGTGCTACAAAATGGCGGATACTTTCTCGTAGTAATGTTTTCTAATTTCCTTGGTGTGGGTCTTGCTTCCACCTCTTTACGGGCACGTCCCCATTCTCTTGGCATCTGCAATCTATCGCCGCCCTAAACATATTTTTTAAAACTTTATGCACAATTTATGCACATTTTCCATTATTAATGCATATACAGTACAATGTATGTAAACGTTCCCCTAAAATCTTGTAAGACAATGTCAAACTAGTAAAATAAGCAATTAAAAAAATCTTCTCTCTCAGTCATTCTTACGAAATCCAATGTTGCAGACATTGTTGTGAACCATCACAGTCACCGGGGATACACCTGTGTAGTGTAATGGAAAGGAGTAGATGCCAACCGAGAGTAAAGTAAGTAGTCGTGCTGATAAAGTTGACTGGCGTGTTAGGCTGGCTGCAACTCTCAGGTACGATACTAAGTGACTGGTTCAATGAAACACACAAGTGATATTACAACGTTTAATTTAGAAGAGATATATACAGTAGCCGAAAGATGTGAACTCTGTGCTGGTGAGCGGTCTAATGCTGCTCGGCAGTCATACGCTTTAGCTTATATAGATGTAATTACATGCTTACAGATGCCACAGGTGTACAGATGCCAACAGATACAAGTTTCCAGTAAGTTATTACAAATAATATTATGCAATATATTCTTGGAGTTCTGTGGGGATAACACATTGAATAGGCTTATGAGATTATGCATTATGGCTTAGGATCGTAGGATTTAGGTTCAGGTGTTTTGAAGTTACTAATCAGGAAAAGGAAGTAACATGTGGAAATGGATATTTATAGAGGATACAGTCTGGAAGTTATCTGTGGGCTGGACGCTGCGGAAGCGGCGTGGGTGGCGCCATCTGGAGGTCGTGAAGGGCAGAGCGTCTGGGCCTCTCTGGCCATGTTACATAACTCGAGAATCTGACCTGCTTGTGTCCCGTCCCTTCGCTTTCTCTGCAAGGGAGGTAGGAATGACATCACGCAGGTAGGAAGCGGACGGACTCGGCGCCATTGCTTTTACCGCTACAGCGTTGCAAATTTGTACCCGAAGTGCTGGTGCTAGCTGACAATACGTTTTAGATCGAATGTACTCTTGTAACACATAGAAAGATTTCACTGACATGAATACAATTCTTGTTAATGCATTTTAGATAATATTAAATTTTTACTTTCTCCACTTACTACGTTTACGTAGTCAAGAGAATGTATTGTAAACACTGTGTCGAGAATCACCTATTTTTCAACAGGAAAACTATTATCAGGGCCTGGAAAGGAAAAAAATTGATAAATCTTGATCTTATATGTAGTAAATGGCTTCCTCTCACACGTTAGTTCTAGGTTCTAGATAGGGTTCTAGATACCGAAAAGTCATTGACGTTTATCTCTTTGTGTCTTTGTGTTTCTGTCTGTCTTTCTTTACGAAGGTAGGTGGAAATCTTCAAAATACTAGGTAGCCCATATTGTTAGGCGTGAAAAAGTTTTACTCATTAAAACTAAAACTCCATTCTCCCGATGAACTGCATGTAGGCCTTACTTCGCAGAGAATGAAATAGTGGCATATTAACGTCGTCGTCGTCGTCGCAATTTCGAGAGGAGATCGAGAGATCACGCAGAGACAAGTCGAGTGGGATCATGGGATATTTTCTGTTATCCGTATACCAGTTCACTAGTCGAAAGTGGGGTCTTCGCTAGCTATTCGGAATTTCCACATACTCTTTCTTGCCAGCTGCCATCTATCACTGCCAAAAGTACATTTTTTTTATTTTCTTAATTGTTCGGTTTCCTATTGGTAGAACGGAAATATTAATTTTAGAATATTAAAGAACACAAAAACCTAGCCCTAAATGGGAATTTTCTTTTAAAAATTATGTGCCGCTTTAAAGAAAATTGCGTTTTAGTGCTACTAAAAATGCGAAATTTGAAGCTCATTTTCACAGAAAATTTTTGAGTTTTCAAAATACTTTATTTGAAGTTATTTGAATCACTTACACTCACAAATACAATAATGTTTACAAATTGCTGGTAATGCGAATATTAAATATTTGAGAGATCCTTTAAAAAATTACATATGTGTATTTTTTTAAAAAACAAAAAAATTCTCAAAATAAACTTTACGTCATACTAAAGAGCGCAATTAGCACTATCCGTTCGAAAAGTTTGAAGAAAAAGTTTGTTGCCATTTATGAGTAAATGGCGTTTGTGCGTTTCTGAAAATGCGGAAATTCGAGCTAGTTTTCACAGAAAACGGTTGTTTTCGATAAACTTTACTTGACATTATTTAAAGCACATGTATTCGTAAATATAATAATGTGAACAATTTGCCGCTAGTGTAAATATTAACGACGTGAGAGACAAGTCCAAAAAATTACATTTTTCCGATTTTTGAAAAAACAAAAGAAACGAGCAACATGGCGTTTCGTTACCGCATCAAATACATTAGGCACTATACGCACCAAGAGTTTAAAGAAAAAATTTGAAGCCGTTTTTGAGAAAATTTTGAAAATGTCCGGGGGCCTTCATGTAAAGTACCCCCAAATTTTGAAGAATCTCTTTAAAAAGCTTTGACTCGAACCAGATAATTGGGGAATATCCATTTTGGAAGAAATCGTACGTATGGTTTAGGCGCTAGCAGTGTTCACAGACGGACGGACAGACAGACAAACGGACGGACAGACGGACATTTTCCTTTCAAATGGTTTTTCGGTATCAAGGACCCACAAAAGAGGCGTTCTGGCAACACCATGTGTTAGGGGATTTATTTCTTAATTTAGCAACTGGTTTTATCCACTTTTTCGTTTTCACGGCCCGGCAACGAATTTTTTTCTGGCGAAAATTGGCAATTTTTTCGCGCAGCATTACATAACTTTGTGTATACGTACGTATACGGGAAAGTAATAACGTAACTAAATCAAAGTAGACACAGATATTTTAATTACTCTTTTTTCCATCGTTTTATAGCTTCCCCTAGTGATAGGTGGCCGTGTAATTTTCTTTGCATTAAAAAGTTCATTGTAGTAAATCGTATAATCAGTGGTAATATTGCCAAGTAATACATTAAATGCGTCTATATAAATCGTAAAATCAGTAAAATATTGTGGAGTGCTAATTTAAATGTTTCTCAAAATAATATAAATTTTCCCCATTCCCAAAATTTTACAGCAGTTCTGCTAGTTGTTCCCAACAGTTCCAACATCCTTTGGCGTTCACGGGCCATTATATCTTCTGGGATCACCCCAGCTATGACACAAACTGCTTCATTTGAGAAGGTGCGGAGCGCACATGCAATCCTGAGGCCTGAAACATGATGAAGGCATTCCTCTTATGTTTTGACACCATGCTGCTTGGCATCTGTTCAGGTGGATAACCAAACAGGTTATCCATAGAGCACAACCGATGTGACGACTGAAGCAAGCAACTTTCTCTTTTCATGACTAGACTCTGATCTTCCATCATCAAGGTAGTCAGCGCAGAATTCACCACCGCTGTTGCCTTGCTGGCATGGACCAAATTGTTTCTAAGAACGAGCGCGAGTCGATCATGCTGCCGAGGTATTTTATCACAAGTCGTGATGAAATTTTGTGATGATCTAGTCTGAGAGTAATAGATTTTCTCTTCTTCCTGCTAATTACAAACATCACATTTGTCTTCTGTTTGGCAAACTGCAATCCTGCAGAATCCAGCTAACGACTGACAATGGCAATGACTTTATTGCAGATATAAACTATCTCCTCTTTCAATTTTGCGATGACGACGATAGCAATGTTATCTGCGTTGCTATGAGCTTGGTTTCTTCTGAGTGTGGAAACCTAAGACTCTGATCGTACAAGATATTCCAAAGCAATAAACCCAGCACCGAACCTTACCGGACGCCGGCAGTGATATTATGTTCCGGCGTTATGTTACCTTCGATCAATCATCCGTATCGTATACTGGAATTCTACGATTGAGATATTCATCCACTATCGTCAAGCACGTACGCACATTGATTTGGTGAAGCACCATATGAATGTCACTCCATCTTGCCGAGAAAGGTATTCTTAATGTCCAATGTTACGACCGCACAGAACTTTTTTGAACCTCTTCTCCATCTGCGCCCTCTAACGATCTGTCTAGCAGCTCGTTAGCGACGCTAGCGATGATCTGTCTAGCAGCTCGTCAACGACTAGCTCAGAAGCGTCGAATATTGGGCAAGCCTTGCGAAAGCCATACTGGTTCTCTGACAGTCCTATATCTTCTGTAACTTCCTACTTGAGCTAACGATTAGCTCGAAAACCCTACCCACAGTATCGAGCATGCACAGCGGCTGGTAACAAGCCAGCTCTTCAGGAGGTTTTTCCCCTTTGGAAGAAGTACTGTTTGTAGTTTCTTCCATCTCTGAGGAAATCTCCCTCATTAGTGATCCATGGTATCATTTCTGAATCAAGTGGCATAATGTTTGTCAGTTTGCTGGGGTGGGGTGGAAATGAAGTTGCTACAATTCTCGGAAGAGAGATAGGGCAGATTGGAGACTGGTTATATGACTTCATAAACTTCTTTATCAATTTCATCCCATGGGATTTTAGCGCAAAGACGTTTATATTGCCGCACCTCTTACAGCCAGGTTTTCAACGGGTTTCTGGGCAATTGATATTGTTCTTGCAATTGAGCAAACATGTCTTCGCCACGAGCTACTGAGTACAGTGTACTGGCTTGAAGACAATGACGACGCTGGTTAGCTACGCCTTTGTTTCACCAGTAAAATAGTAAACGTCGATAGTTGTTCCTTTTCTGGGCACAGCTGCATCACAAGCTCTGGTTATACAGCTCATAATTTGGCTAACTTTTGCAGAAACGTCTCCAAAGATGGAATACTTTCTCGTGAAATGTACTGGCTTTCCATTCCCTCATCTTACATCCAGGTCCATTTCTGTCTGCTTTGTTTCAATTTTTTGATCCAGGTTGCATCTTGTTGGTAGCGTCCAAGTGTCGTCCACAACGAACTCCAAAATTGACTGACCTCCTTGACATTTACGGTGAGTTTCTTCTCTCTATTTCCTCTCTATGATTGCATTTCAAGTTGCCTAAAGACATTTTTTCTGTTTTTTGTGGAAACCCCAGTTTTGCTGTTTTTCTTTGTTATTCATTGTACCTTCTGAGCTTTGTTCCTTTAGCTTCTAACTTTTGCCTTAATGTATCTCTGAAGGTAAGAAGAAACTGAACACACTCTGGATATGTTAGACTAAATGTAGCTTTTCTTACAATATGTGTTACTTTCATGATAACACTTTTCGAACGGTTGTTGTTCAAATATTAAGAAATAAGGTCAACTTTCTCACGTAGCTCATCACTGCTTTTCTCAAGTCTCATCTTCCAAGTTGGTGTCTTTGCTTACGATTTCCATTCTGAAGAATGTGTTGGTAGGATTTCTGTCCATTTAACTCGATAGTAACTGCTGCACAGTTTAATGCAAGATGTATTTCTGTCAAGTCATGGGTGTCACTTATATATTTACCAAAAACCTCGTTTACTTTTTCGGTGTAGTGAAGCATTCCCAATGTTGTTTAGGATAGGAACATTTCGCTTGTTTAAAGATTTGGTATTGCAATAATAGTCGAGAAGTCTATAGAATTTTGATGCTCTGTGGTTCTAGTGTTCTTCTGTAGAGATAATTGTCATTGTCTGACGTCATTTAAGGCTTTCCTCACCGTTATCTACCGTAGACGCACAAGTAATATCATCCATTAATTTCGTCCGGATAATTTTGCTGTAATTCGTTCCTAACTTCTCGACGTATGTTTTCCAATTCTGTTGGTGTCAGATAATCATTCGTAATTATAATATTCCTCTAACCATCAAATTTTGTTCGATTGTGTCGATTTTTCCATGAGCATTAGTGTATTACTGGAAGAAGTGATTTCAGCATACAGGGAATGGAATTTCGTTGCACTGACAGACAAAATTCAAATCTCGTGTCCGTTTTATTTTATCGTCATTCCTTCCTCTACGGGCTATCTTCTCACGCCTGTGAGCAGACGAGCCAGTAGCTGGAGAGATAGATGTGCTGGCCTCTACATATTCCAAGTTCTGTTGTTCTGGTTGAAGTTGGGCTGCAGCTCTTTGAGTGACGGAGGTCTGCTTTATCAGCTCTCTGCCACCGCCACCTCGCATGCTATCGAGTACATCACCGGCTGTGAAAACGACTTGGAGCTCCCCAGGTTGTGTCCCATGTTCCGAGGCCTTACAACTAATTGAACATGTCCCCATAATTCTATGGGTATTGCTTATTGCCGTGTTTGCTGTTTTTAATCGACAAAGACCGTCCCCAACGTGGCTTGCGCTCTGACTTAAGGTTGGACATTGGAAGACGAGAGTGAATACGGGAAACGAAAAGCAGGAAACATTCCCACATGGAAAATGGCTGAGGTTTAGGTAGCGGAAGAAACGAAACTACTCGATCCACACACTTACTCCCGCTGAAAAGGAAGAGCGGAATATTAAAAGGGAAGAAGTCTACGTTAGAACAGAGAGATCAACGCCCCTACCCTCCACATGGGTATGGTTGTTCTTGTTGTTCTTGTTATTATTGTCACCATTCCTCTAATTCACGACTAAAAATATTGAATCAGTTAATTATTAAGTCAATTTTGGTTGGCTTTCTAAGGAGAAAATCTAGAAACTCGGTGCCTCTACTATGAAGACCATTACAAATAAAGTACAAATTATGTGATTGCCAGTCTTTGAAGTACCTGGGAATTTAGCCAAGTGCATATATTTTGCGGACCAAATTCTAGAGCACTAATACATACCAGGACGACCTATGACTTTACGCCCTACATTCAGCTGATCCCGATTTCAAACTTTTGTATTTAAGACGTTTTCTTACTTCCTTGATTAGGACGTTTTGATCTCATGGCTAAACAAAGTCTACTAGAAACATTTTTTCTCCAAATCCGGGATAACTATATTCCGATTGTTTGCCGCTACCAAGTTCGTACCACATGAGGCATATGTTAGGAGCTTCGACGGCGACGTAAATCTGCCAGTGGAAGTACCCACACCCTGTCGGTCGAGCCATTTCAAGTAATTAATCTTTGCTAGAGGTGGACAAGCGGAGACCATTTTTTACTTGTTGCTGGCACATTTCTGGAAAACATCTCAATCAACCCCCAAGACATCGTCTCAGGTAACCTCTGATCTTAAGTCAAACTATCTTCAGTCTACATCATCAGATTCCTTTTAGTCTCTCCCTCAGACAACTTGTCAGACACTGTCAGGTTACCTGTCAGACTAAATGTCAGATTACCAGTCAGACTATCAGTTTGACTACCAATCAGACAACCAGCCAGTCTTGTCAGACCTGTCAGACAACTTCTAGCCACCTCTGTGACATTTCTTTAGGTGATCTCCCAAACATCCAGTCACACATCCCAGACAATCAGACAAACCTGCCAGACGTATTCTCAAACAAGCTCACTGAAAACAATTCATTCAACCCCCAAGACATTTTCACAGATAAAATTTCCGATCTTAAGTCTAACTATCTCTCAACCTACCTCATTAGACTATTTTGTCCCCCTCCCAGACAACTTGTCAGACACTGTCCGACAACCTGTCAGACTAAATGTCAGATTACCAGTCAGACTATCAGTTTGACTACCAATCAGACAACCAGTCAGTCTTGTCAGACAGCCTCCCAGACCCCTTCTAGACAACCTCTGTGACATCTTCTCAGGTGACCTCCTAATCATCGTGTCACATATGCCAGACTATCAGACAAAACTGCCAGACAAATTCTCAGACGAACTCACAGAAAAAATTTCATTCAATCCCTAAGACATTTTCTCAGGTAAAATCCCTGGTGTTAAGTATAATTATCATCAGTCTACGTCATCAGACTCATTTTAGTCTCCCACTCAGACTATATGTCAGGCACTGTCAGACTACCTGTCAGACTAAATGTCAGATTACCAGTCAGACTATCAGTTTGACTACCAATCAGGCAACCAGTCAGTCGTGTCAGACAACTTTTAGGCAACCTCTGTGACATTTCCTCAGGTGACCTCCCAAACATCCAGTCACACATCGCAGACAATTAGACAAACCTGGCAGACAAATTCTCAGACAAACGCACAGAAAATATCATTCGACCCCCAAGTCATATTTTCAGGTAACATCTCTGATCTTATTTTGTGTCTCAGTCTATCTCATTTGACTACTTTTAGTCCCTCCCTCAGACAATGTGTCAGACACTGTCCAACTACCTGTAAGACTAAATGTCAGATTACCAGTCAGACTATCAGTTTGACTAAAAATCAGACAACCAGTCAGTCTTGTCAGACAGCCTGTCACACCCCTTCTAGGCAACCTCTGTGACATCTTTTTAGGTGACCTCTTAACCATCCTGTAACACATGCCAGACTATCAGACACACTTGCCAGACAAATTCTCACACGAGCTCACAGAAAAAATTTCATTCAACCCCTAAGACATTTTCTCAGGTAAAATCTCTAATGTTAAGTATAATTATCATCAGACTACGTCATCAGATTCCTTCTAGTCTCCCCCTCAGACTACTTGTCAGACACTGTCAGATTACATGTCAGACTAAATGTCAGATTACCAGTGAGACTATCAGTTTGACTACCAATCAGGCAACCAGTCAGTCTTGTCAAACAGCCTGTCAGACACCTTCTAGGCAACCTCTGTGAAATCTTTTCAGGTGACTTCCCAATCATCCTGTCACACATGCCAGACTATCAGGCAAACCTGCCAGACAAATTCTCAGATGAGCTCACAGCAAACATTTCATTCAACCCCTAAGACATTTGCTCGGGTAAAATATCTGATGTTAAGTATAATTATAATTAGTCTACGTCATCAGACTCCGTTTAGTCTCCCCCTCAGACTACTTGTCAGGCACTGTCAGACTACCTGTCAGACTAAATGTCAGATTACCAGTCAGACTATCAGTTTGACTACCAATCACACAACCAGTCAGTCTTGTCACACAGCCTTTCAGACCCCTTCTAGGCAACCTCTGTGAAATCTTTTCAGGTGACTTCCCAATCATCCTGTCATACACGCCAGACTATCAGACAAACCTGAGACGAATTCTCAGAGAAGTTGACTGAAAACATTTCATTCAACCCCAAGACATTTTCACAGATAAAATCTCCGATCTTAAGTCGAACTATCTCTCAGCCTACCTCATCAGACTACTTTGTCCCCCTCCTAGACAACTTGTCAGACACTGTCAGATTACATGTCAGACTAAATGTCAGATTACCAGTGAGACTATCAGTTTGACTACCAATCAGGCAACCAGTCAGTCTTGTCAGACAGCTTGTCACACCCCTTCTAGGCAACCTCTGTGACATCTTTTTAGGTGACCTCTTAACCATCCTGTAACACATGCCAGACTATCAGACACACCTGCCAGACAAATTCTCAGACGAGCTCACAGAAATAATTTCATGCAACCCCTAAGACATTTTCTCAGGTAAAATCTCTAATGTTAAGTATAATTATCATCAGACTACGTCATCAGATTCCTTCTAGTCTCCCCCTCAGACTACTTGTCAGACACTGTCAGATTACATGTCAAACTAAATGTCAGATTGCCAGTGGGACTATCAGTTTGACTACCAATCAGGCAACCAGTCAGTCTTGTCAGACAGCCTGTCAGACCCCTTCTAGGCAACCTCTGTGAAATCTTTTCAGGTGACTTCCTAATCATCCTGTCACACATGCCAAACTATCAGACAAACCTGCCAGACAAATTCTCAGAAGAGCTCACAGCAAACATTTCATTCAACCCCTAAGACATTTGCTCGGGTAAAATATCTGATGTTAAGTATAATTATTATTAGTCTACGTCATCAGACTCCGTTTAGTCTCCCCCTCAGACTACTTGTCAGGCACTGTCAGACTACCTGTCAGACTAAATGTCAGATTACCAGTCAGACTATCAGTTTGACTACCAATCACACAACCAGTCAGTCTTGTCAGACAGCCTGTCAGACACCTTCTAGGCAACCTCTGTGAAATCTTTTCAGGTGACTTCCCAATCATCCTGTCATACACGCCAGACTACTTAAGTCTAACTATCTCTCAGCCTACCTCATCAGACTACTTTGTCCCGCTCCCAGACAACCTGTCAGCCTACCTGTCAGACTAAATGTCAGATTACCACTCAGACTATCTGTTTGACTATCAATCAGACAACCAGTCAGTCTTGTCAGACTCTCTGTCAGACACCTTCTAGGCAACCTCTGGGACATTTCTTCAGGTGACCTCCCAAACATCCTGTCAGGCATCGCTGATAATCAGACAAACCTTCCAGACAATTTCTCAGACATGCGCACGGAAAACAGCTTATTCGTCCCCCAAGACATCTTTTCAGGTAACATATCTGATCTTATGTAAACTATCTTCAGTCTAGATCATCATACTCCTTTTAGTCTCTTCCTGAGACAACTTGTCAGATACTGTCAGACTACCTTTCAGACTAAATGTCAGATTACCAGTCAGAGTATCAGTTTGACTACCAATCAGACAAGTAGTCAGTCTTGTCAGGCAGACTGTCAGACATCTCCTAGGCAACCTTGATAATAACGTTTAAGGTGTCCTCTCATACAACTTGTCACACAACATCCCAGGCATTTCATATTGCTTGTCAGACCACGTTTGACTACCTATCAGGCATTCAATCAGTCTCGTAAAACTGCCTGTGAGACAGCCTCGCATACCACCTCTTTGACATTCTTTCAGACAACCTTTAACGCAGAAAACCTGTCAGACAACCTGTCAGGCAACCTGCCAGATTACTTCTAATACGTCAGACGACCAGTCAGACCTGTAAAATCACCTGTGAGTTAGCCTCTCAGATAACCTGTTAGACTAACTTGCAAACTACCAGTCTGACTTACAGTCAGACAACCTGTCCGTCTACTTGTCATATTAGGAATTGTTTTATCTTTCAGAGTATATATCAGAAAATATGTTTGACTATTCATCCGATTACCTTTTAAACTACCTACCGTTGTACCCACCTGTCTACCTGGGATTTTTTATAATATTATACGATTTCTCTTTCTCTTCCAAATTGTGGTTTCACGTCATGGATACGTATGTAATGAAAGTTGATTTAATTGAATCGTTTTCATTTTTTGTTTTTATTTTTCGATATTTTATATAATTTTTCTTTCAAATAATTTCCTTTTTCTCCTGTTCTTCGTTGTCGTTTTATTTTCTGGCTATACTTCTGATTTATTTTTTAATTTGTTTGAAAAAGTTAGAGCCATAGGCCTACTGGGAAAGGAGGGCTCTCTAAAGATACTCCTAACGAGTGTTTTGCTGAACCGCAAGGTCACTTGGAAGACGTCAAATTTCAAGTGTGTTGCAACTATTAACTTTTGAGCAACAACATTCAGCAACTTGGGACTGCTGAATTTAGACTGAAGTGTGAAGGAACTACTCGAAGAATTGGTGCAGTTTGTAACGCAGTCACCGATATAGTTGCTGCAGCTGTAAACAAGGTCAGAACTACTGAAATTCTTATTATGCAATTAGTATTCGAATTTCATACTATATCATTTTCAAAATAAAATGTAAGCTTTTTAATGCGTTAACCGGTTGATAATTGTATTTTAACAAAATTGTTTTCTATTAATTGACTGAAATTTTTGTACCTCAATACACAGCAAATAGAGTTTAGTGAGACAACAAATGTTCCTTAGATATACACAACACAATTTAATAATGTAAATATTAGTACAAGAGCTGTAAATATGTACTACAAGAGGACTCGTTGGTTTAATTATCAAGACTTCAGGGGCTGTTGCAGTGATTATAGGCGACCGCTCTCTGACCCTTCCAAGTGAGACGACAGAGTAGAGAACTCAGCGCCTGCGCGGTGGTGGTTACATGCATGGTGGTTTGCGATGCTCTGAACGAGCGGGCGGTGGCCCGGCCCGGACGGGGGGTCGTCTTTACGGCCGACGGACGGCCGTAAGGCTACGGTCAGAGTCGATCCGTATTCGGTCAAATTCACTTTCGGTAGAACACGGCCGTTTACGGCAGAATATTTCAAACCCTTACTTGAGCGCAGGCATGGTCACATTGCATCCAACAAGTTCTGGTGAACACGGCGAACTTCGAATCTCAGACCGATATCAAATGAATTTGATTTATTCGGCCGATCTGAGCTGTCGGAGATGGATGTTGAAAAGCTAGTTTCACTTATACACGAACGAGATGCTCTGTGGAAGACTTCGGATTCACAGATCGGATATCACAACAGGGACAAAAGCAGGAAATTATGGAATGATATCGCAAAAGAAATGCGCTCAACTAGTACAAAAAGTATTCTAAACATGGGGCATAATCTCACACACCTTATACGAACTGTAAATAGTAAACAATTTATATATATATATATATATATATATATATATATATATATATTGTAATTGGTTTCCCTACCTGCTCCTTTCTCACCATCAACTATCTATCGCAATGTCATGTGTGTGCGTGCGCGAGTTGCAATACGGGGGTTCCCCTTTCGCATCGGCTAGCTTTCTTAATTTATTTTCCAATCAACTCGTCAAAACACAACATAAAACATGAACGAACGGTTGCTCAACTTCCATTACAGCATACACACACACACACACACACACACACACATAACACCCATAATGTACTTACCTTTCAAATAATTTAAAATGCCCGATTTTCTCAAAAAAACATATAATACACAATTACAGAAAATTTGTTTCCAAGGTGAGTCGTGACCGGTTGCGTACGGAAAGCCATAAACTGTAGCATAAATTTGCAGCGAATCCAGGTTTCTAACTACTGAAATAATGACACATTAGTGCGAGAGAGCAAAAAAACTAGGTCGGCAGCATCGCCTTCCGACATTTAATTTATTCACCATAAGAATCTTTTCCTTTTTGCATCCACTTGTTGTGATCTGCATTTGAACCAGCCCATCACTTACACACAATACACATATATAACACACAAATAAAAAAATCATGAAACATATATATCACACTGACAAAACAAAATATACCAACCATCAAAATATATACACAACACTAACCATTTGTCCTTGGAATTCCTTTCGTTTTATTTTTGTATGTGCTTTCTTTTAAAATTGAATTAATATTTCTAGATTTTATTCTGATAAATGTAAATCTACTTATTATTTTTAAAAAATCCTGAATGATATTTGAATACTATTGAAATTTCTGCACATTTTTAATGTTTTAATGTTTTTTCATGGCCATTCATTTATCGATTACTACTAAACAATCTTGGTCTTGGATAATTATTGATGTATCGACAAGAAATTCTCTATGGTGAAAAAAAACCACGCACACTTCCCCTTTTTGCTAGTGTCGTCTGCTTGATGTCCAGACACCACATCACATCTCCTGGGCTCCAAACCACTTCCCCCGCATAAGCGATCACTGCATGGATGTGCACGTTATCACGCGTCCCCCGTCGTCTCTGGGTTCCAATCGCAAGCAATCCTCTGATATATGTCGCGCTCCGTCCGCGGCCAATTGACTCAGTTTTTTACACTAGAATTACTATTGACGCGACTTCTCTATTTTATCGCAAAAAATCGAAACTTTGAAATTCCCGCACTGCCACATTTTCAAAATATCGGTACTGTTCCAACTTTACATTGATTCGTAACTAAAACTTGTTAAAACTATTAAATTTCAAAACTTAAAGTTCAAACACGAACACGTTCTCTCACATACATTTTTTTACATGTGGCTACACGTCACAACACACACTGCTATTTTGCTACTACTCATTGTTGTGTTCCGTAGATTATATAATTTCGTTCAAAACAAACTACTACCGCTGCCATTCTTGTTAATTATCACCATAATAAGAAAAATTCTTATTTTCCGCAATTTTCACTTTATAACTCTCCCACAGTGTTCAAAAATTGCGATTCGATTCCAATGTCTCACTTTAGTTTCGAAAACGCGCATTTTCGGCCTCGTTACGCCGAAAAACACTTATTTCTATCTCACGTACTTGTACATTTAAAGTCAATTGTTCTCCCTTGTTGTTTTGTAACATGAAAATTATGAAAAATAAACTTCTACGGCATTCTGAAAGTCTTTTACTATTTACATAAATTTGCCGCAATTCGGATACACCGACCTGTAATTAACCTTACGGCACAATTTACCGGTTTCACTTAAAATCTTGAAAATGTTTATTTTTCCCGTACATGGCGTTGAAGCTCACTTATGCATTGTATTAAAGCTGTTCTAATAACACAACTCATGGTTCGATTTCGATGAAACAATGATTGTAACAATGATGTAATTCTTCTTAAATCAGTGGCCATCTAATTGTCATGCTCAATTTTGTTTATTTTTGCGCGTTTTAACCTAGGAGTGGTAACGCGGGGGTCCCCCACGATCCTTTATTCCCGCTTGTTGTATTTCCCATGTTGGCTACCCTGACCACTGCTTTAGTACCTTTCTCTTTTTGTATCATGATATTTAGGGTGCTCTCAGTTTGCCACTTTAGTGAGTTTTATCCGTGTAGCAAGCAATTGTTTTGTTTGGGGTGCCCAAAGACCCCCGCGTTACCTTCTACGTTATCAAAGGTGTCTTCAGTCTCGTACATTCTATTAGTTTGGGAACGTATTGTATGCTGTTTTTGTACGTTAGAATTCCCCTGAAAAATTAATACTGAAGTACTGCGAACATTTTAGGTCACTTTATATGTTAAGAAAGGAGTGGAAAGATACGCCAACTTTTGCTGAAAGCGGGTACAGTATATCGTTACTCACCGCCCTGGAAAAAGCAGTCTGCTCACAATTCCAAAATACCAGGATAATGTTTATCTTGTTTATTGACTTGGATATGATTGAGAGAATTATAGAATCCACCAACATCAAAAATGAAATGTATTTAGAGAGGAATAAAAATGATCGCAACACCAACTACGTGGTGCTACGTATTGTGGTTGGGTCTGTGAAATCAGGGACTCAAATCTTGTTAAATTGTGTAATGTGGATGATATGAGTATTAAAATTTTCCATTGTATTTGAATTTGAAAAGATTTCTTCTCTGAAAGAAAAGGGGATTAACACATACTACGATTCATTGGTAAGACCAAAGGAAATAGAAAACTAATAAGGGAATGTCTGTGCCATTCTATAGCACTACTAATTTTAAGTCCAAGTGCAAACCGTCACTTGTCCGAAAAGTTCTCTTTCTTTAGAGACCTCATTTATAAAGATCAGTTACGGGTGCGCAAAATTCTAGATGATTTTATAGTGCACAGTAGTACAAGTTCAGAATATTGTTAATATATAAATTCAGAATTAGTGTATTAGTAGAAGAGCAGAATATTGTCGAAGACTCAATGACAGGTCTCAAATAAGTTACATGGTGGTTTTCGCTGAAGATAAAAGAAACTCCAGATAACGTACTATCTGGAAATATTTCAAGGAAGTATTATGTCTTTACAGCTTGAGTCACAAATTCACTAGAAAGATAAAATTAATTTTTCGCTTACAGAGAAAAATTGACAGTGACTCAGTATTCGAAACACGCTCATGCCAAGATGATCAAATACCCAGAGCACCGGAAGGATTAATCTTTAATATCGACCTGTAATAAACGTTTTGAAGACTTCTGAGACCAAAAAAGTGGTTCTTTGCTAAACGTCCGTATGTGAACGCCACTAGCTCTTAAACCATATTTAGGATTCTTTCCAAATTAAAGACACCCATGTCCGTCAGGCTCTAGTCGAAGTTTTGAGATTTTGAAAAATATAAATTAAAATTTGGGGTACTTTACATGACGCCCCTGGGACATTTTCAAAATTTTCTCATAAACGATTCCAAATTTATTTCACTGAATTTCTTGTAAGAATAGAGAAAAATACACTTAACAAGATATTTTATAGTATAGATGGCATCGATCCTATTTTCACGGTTAACTCTAAATTTTTTTAAAGTTGCAAATATTTAGATTTTTTCGCGTTTTCTTATAATTACAAAATTTAAGATACAGATTTTTCTTTCAAATGAATGTTGTTCTCCATATTTCGTTATTTCATTAAGGTCATGTTCATTCTTTGAAAAGTTTAGTAGTTTTCGCGCAAAATTTTAATAGTGCAATATGAGCAATTTTTTAAAAAATGTAATTTTTTTACTTGTCTCTCACGTCGTTAATATTTACAATATCGGCTTTGTTTACATTATTGGGTTTACCAGTACATGTGCTTTAAATAATGTCACAAAGTTTCTCGAAAACTCAACAGTTTCCTGTTAAAATGAGCTCCAACTCCCATTTCTCAAAGAGGGCTTCAAATGTTTTCTTCAAACGTTTCGCACATATAGAGATGATTGCACTGTTTAACGTGACGTCAAGCTCATTTTGGTGTATACTTCTATTTTTTGAACAATTACACAAATGTTTTTTTAAGTATCACTCATGCCGTTAATATTCACAACTTCAGCAATTTGTAAACATTATTACATTTGCGAGTTAATATTCTTCAAAGGACTTGTAATGAAGTTTTCCGAAAACTCAGAAATTTCTGTGAAAATGAGCTTCAAATTTCGTATTTACAGTAACACTTAAACGCCATTTTCTTAAAAACATCTCTGAATTTTTTCAATGAAAATTGTCATTTAGGACCATATTTTATTCTTCTTTAATATTCTTAAAGAATACTTCGGATCTACTATTGGGAAACCGAAAAGTTGAGAAAAATAAAAAAAAAAGGTTTTGGGTGGCAATAGATGGCAACTGGCTAGAGGATGTGGCAAGAACGTAAAGCCAGTCCACACCAAGGAAATTAGGGACCTTTACTACGAGACTGTCTGTACCATTCTGTAACACCACTGGTTTCTCTTTTTACTTTCCTGTATACATACGTATTTACGGAGCAATATATGTATGTATACGGAAGGGAAATTAATGTAATGTTGCGTAAAATCGAATTCGAGATTTCAAAGAAATACACGTTTCGGGGTCCCCTGATACCGAAAAAAAATGTTTTTTTTTTCAAAACGTTCATCCGTCCGTCCGTCTGTCTGTCCGTCTGTCTGATGTTTGTGAACAACACTAGCGCCTAAACAATGCATGCGAGTTTTTCCAAACTGAATTTGATTTCTACATTATCATCTTTAAAGGCAATCTTTTCATTGTTGACCATAATTTTTGTTTTTCTTAGGTTTATTTTCAGCCCAACTTCCTCACTGAATGTTATTAATTTTTCTATAATCAATTTCAAATCTCCATATGTTTCTGGAATCAGCACTAAGGAATTACCACTCCATATCTGCAATACGTAGGTTGAATAGTTTCTTTTCATTTATATATACCCTGTTCGATTGTTTCATTTCCTGAAAACCTCTTCTAAAACTGCCGTGAACTGTTAGGGAGAAATGGGTTTCCCTTGCCTCACTCCACTTTGAAATTCAAATGCTCACCTAATATATTGTTTTCGACATATTGTTTATGTACAATTTTCCTATTAATTTTATATATTTTTCTTGCACGCCTTGTTTCTTAGACTTTTTTAGTACAGATGAATGTTCTAATGAATCGACAGCTTTCCTAAAGTCGATCAATATTATATATATATTGTGATACGTGAATGAGGGTGAGGATAAAAGACAAGGAAGAGACGAAAAAGGAAGAACAAGAATTCAAAAGACCGCGCAAAGCTGGGCGCGTCCGGAGAAGCGTTCGCTGGCGAGAAGGGGTACCGGCGGGGCCGATAGGAGAGAGACCCCCACTCATGTCAGGTAGTGATGGGGTAAAGAGGGGAAGTGCGGCTGACCATAAGGGAATCGCTCTTCTTCTGGTCTGAGCAGCGTCACCGGACGGAGGTGCCTAGTCAGTATCTAGGCGGCGGCATCTAGAATAGGCAGATGTTAGATTCGGGAGAGAAGACGGTTGAATGTTAAAAGTGAAGGTGATATTTCGTGAGGCAGGAATAGAAGATGAACTATAATGAAATAGCTAGAATGGACAAAGTTAAGTTTATTAAAAGTGAGCTTTAGAAAACTGAGTTAAGTGGTTATCACACGGCAGATAGTGCGAACCGAGGACCGCAGTAAAACGATAGGCTCGTGTCGACTGCCGCGCTTGAGGATACGGACGCACGAACGGTATAAGAATTCGGGAGTCGGACGAGAAGCAGAGAAGACGGAACGTGGTTGGACGTGCTGTGGAGGCAACGCGAGAGGGCTCGGGGCCGGCTGGAGTTCGCCCTTGGCGACGCGTGGCGGCTGGGCTTCCGAGGTGGCGGCGCGCGAGAGTGCGCGACCTTTGCAGCAGACCCGTCGGACGGCGCGAGGAGACGGCGCACGTAAAGTATTACAGACTTCATTTTGGGGAGAGTGAAAAGAGAAAGAAAAGGAGTGGACATATTTAAGTAATGAGAACTGATTACCTGAATCGGGGAGGGAAGTGATTAATTAGAGTTTCCATGTTCCAAGTCGAAAAAAGGAGAAAGACAGTTAAATGTAAATCAAAATTGCTATATTATGTAACATAGTTTTCAATCAAGAGAAGAAGAAAAGGAATTGATTTTTTTTGTAAAGTAATTTTAAGCCTTTTTGGAAGGGGAAATGGTAAAGCGCTGTGTTTCTTGTACAGTAAATGCTTTTACCTTCAGTAAACGAGAGATCCCATCGCAAAAGGCCTAATAGTTTTGAGTTTGGTAATTCATCAATGATATCTGGGAAGATCAGTATTTTGATTTATTGTGTATTTGTATTTGTTGGACGTGGGAGTTTCGTTATCTGGAATAAATCCAAAATTGTTACAAAAAGGGGTTGCTAAAATCCACCTCACATGTGATCCCGAGTCACGGCTCCTCCCAGCCAAGACCCCTGTGCCTTTTCAGGTCCCACCAAAACAGAAAGGATTGTGTTGGCGGAGTACCGTCACAATATATATATATATATATATATATATATATATATATATATATATATATATATATATATATATATATAGGTTTTTGTTGTATTCTTGAAATTTTTCTTTGAGTACAGCAAAAAGTATGGAAAGAAAGATATTAGAAATAACACTAAAAACAAAAGAAGAAAGAACATCATAAGAGAAAAAAACACGCATAATAGAAGTCACTGACAGAACAAGGCGGCTGAAATGGAGATGGGCCGGACATGTGGCAAGAATCAATGACGATAGGTGGAGTAATAGAACCGGAGTTTGGGACCAAAGACGAAAGATAGTACAAGAAAAGTGGGAAGAAAGAGGAGGAAGACGAAATAAAACGTGAAGTAGGAAGTTTATGGGCAAGAACAGCAAGAAATAAAAGAACACGGAAAATTCTCAGTAATAAATGAAAGTGTAACGTTTAAGACGAATTAAAAAAGTTAAATGGAAAGCATTTGGACAGTTAATACACTATATCGATTACATTCCATTCCGTTAGTCACATTCGTGGTCGTCGTCATCGCACCGTTTGCAATCGCGAAGTGACTCCTTGTGATACTGCGCGCAGTGAACCTCATCCCGCCCGTTGTCTCGAAAGTATGAAGTACTAATATGCCTTCGTACGTGAATCAAAGACTAAGAATTAACCTCCTCAGATTTATTGAATATCCTCGCCTATTCGAATATTCCACGCTCCCATACATCCATACCTATATTTTCCTCGCTCTCATAAATTGATTGATTGATGCTTATTGGCGTGTCAGCATGTAGGGTTTCTTTTGCTCCTTTGTGTAGTAATCTATCTATCCCGGGAGTACACGATGATTCCTTGCTACGTGAGTACGAGGAGAGGGAGGAGTGACTCGTTTGTTGGGGTACTACTCCGGTATTCGCCTAGTATTGATCGGAGAAATCACAAAACACTACAAATCAGACCAGCCGGCCCCCAGAATTCTCCCCCAGACAGCATATGAATTCGACCTCACTATACACCTGGTGTCGCAAATCCATCATCGTCAGGTCTTGAACCCTTGGACCTCCCGGTCAGAGATTCTGCAATAACATCTATTGAGACCCTGAGCACCACTCAGAAATGCAGCAGTGTAAGTGACAATGCCGGCCTGGAGCTAGACTCCCAAAAACACCTCCTTCTTCACAACCATTCTCCTCCGTGCTGTCACCTTCCCCGACTCGCAACCCAGCAGCAGCAGCAGCAGCACCTCCGCTCGAAGACAGAGGGCCTGGTTTTGTTCCCCCGGCGCGCCGGTGGCTTTTCAGACTTTTGTGCGCGCGCCCCGTCCCGTCGCCCTGCGTCGCCCCCGGCGTCACCCCGCGTCGCCCTCCCCCCCCCCGGCGCGAGCCACAAGTATTAAGTGCGCGAGCGAGGGCGAGTCGCGGCTAACGCGAGAAGAATGGCGGCGGAGGCCGACGCGCTGTTGTGTGGCGCCGGGCGCTTGCAAATACGCGCCCGCCTGAGGAAGAAGGAAGGAGTTAATTACAAATCTTCATGAAGTTGGAATTAAGCGCTTTTTGTACCAGGAAACGCGTCTGTGGAGGAGGGGGAGGGAGGGAGAAAGAGGGAGGAGGGGGAGGAGAAGAAGAAGAAGGCGTGAGCATGAAGCTCTCGGAATTCCAGAAACATCTTGCGCGCGAGTGTAACAAAGGGTGGCAGCCCGCGCGGCGAGCGCTGAAAGCTCGTAAATAGCACAGGAAGAGGGCGCGACGGTTCACGCGAAAGTCACAAGGCACGCCCCCCGCACCGCGGACCCGGCCCCGCCCTCACGGGATGCACCGTCAGAATGGCTGCTGCTGCTGCTTCTGAAACACGAGGATGCTTTCTTGTGGTTAAGTTTACGTGCGAGGAGGTAAGGCCTCATTCATAATGCAAAATTAAACGTAATGTAATGCCGTAAACTTAACAGTAAAAATTTATAAGTATAAACACGAATTCACAATGACAAACGTAAGCTGGAACGTAAGTTTCGTCAGAATCAATCAGATTTCTCCCTGAAGCTTGAGCGATTCGTTTCTAGCATGGTAGAAAAAAATGTTTCACCATGATTTCTAGCTTTTTCTTCGAATTTCATATCGATTTGTGTTTATATATAAATGTGAATAGCTTTTATATTAGTGCCTGCATTTCCTTCATTTTATAAACAACGATTCTCTTGTACCAAATTCACGAGTAATTCGTCGCACGTAATTATTTCATTCATGTCAAGTTAAAGCACAAGAAAATGGCCGAAATTCTTATCATCAAAACCGCTTCGCATCAAAACCGTTTGCAAACTAGTTAACTATCAGTAATGAATTGATATAACCATAAACTACCTTAACACAAAATGAATTCGACCACTCATTTGTTTTCTCGCAGATATTCTTGTGCATTTGTTTCTTTTATGTTGCTCTCTGGTTGGTTTTCGATAGAATTTCGATGAAAACCTAATCTAAAAGCTTGTTTATGGATTTACGTCTACGGTTACGTCAAAGCATAGAGAATGGTCTCGCTTAGTAACTCATTTCTAGATTTTGCGGCTACGGTATGTTTACGTGTAAATTTGCATTGAGAATAAGGCATAACTGCGTATGATTTACCAAAAGATGTGTTTTCTTTTGTTTGATTTGGAAACGCATAATATTTGTGGAATTTGTATTTTGGTATTTGTGTTTTTTGTATTCCAGCATTATAAACGACCTTTTCTGTTGCAAGAAATCGTTCATAATCAGGTGTTTTATGGCACAAATGATGACGTATTAGATTTTACGGCATGGATGATTGCGTCATCACACATTCAGCCAATCGCAGCGAGAGAATTAGGCGGAGGTACATGTAAACAGAACAGCCGACCACAGATTTCTCGCACAGATACCCGAGACATCACAGGAATGTTGTTCGCAAAATTAAGTTTCATTCTCTTATAAATTTATAATGCTGTCATACAAAAAATAGCGTATGCAACTCGTTTATAATGTTGCTTTATTGGATTCGTACAAATTTGAAAACTTGCTCCTAACGTCGCTCGTTTTCAAAACGTACTCATTCAATAAAGCTTAACATTATAAACTAATTGCATAAAATACTATTACTTGTGGCTCTTTCCATGTTAATGCGTGATCGACAGTATATAAAGCGATTAATAGAGATACTGATAACACATACAGAAAGGTAATAGTTCATTAGAGTTATACTTACTCAATATATTTAGTCATGAGCTTATTTGATCACATGCTTTTTTTTCAAGTATTAATGTCATCATTAGACAATTTAAGCAAAATTGTTTAGGTGGGTTTTTGAAAAAGTTTTTATGAATGTATTATTAGATGTTACTCTGTATGTTTCTGGTATTGCTTGAAAGCACATGTAAGAACGTTTATTATTATTATTATTAATATTATTATTATTATTATTATTATTATTATTATTATTAAACATTGCTTTCTTCAAAATTTGTTAACGATTTTAAGGACGTGTGGTGGAAACCATTTTAATACAACATTCAAAGACAGAAAATCAATAATTTTAGGGGATGCCTTTAGCTCTCTTATGAGGTTTAAGATGACAGATGTAGATTTCATTCAATATGTCATATATGACAGCGAAATAATAAGTAAAGAACTCACTTGGAGCGGTGAGACGGTGTTCGGTTCGAGTTTAGGTGTTCGACTACAGTGGTGGCAGCGACAGCTTTCGTGAAGCCGGAGATGAGGAATATCTGCTGTCAGAGACGTCTCTTGGTTAAATGCATTATCAAATCACCTTTTATTTTAAAAAAAGATTACATCTTCTTCAGCAAAAATTGTCATTCAACGTTTTCTCACAAACAAAGAATTCCGAATGGCACCTGTTGTCAGAAGCACTCACGGTTCGTGCTCTGTCATATTTTGGATAAGCCATTGGCGACAGTAGGAACGTCGGCGCCACTGGCGGCGTTGTGAAACCCAGGAACATCGGAGAAGATTAAAATTCCAGCGCCCTTCAACCACCGTTTTCTCCAGGTTAATTGTAATTCAAACCCGTAATGAACAATTTATGCGGGCGGCGCCGTCGAGCCGAGTGCTGCCGCCCCTCATCACTTTCACCGCCGCCGCCGCTGACGTCGCTTCCGCGTCCCTCGTGCGAGGAAATTTGAACGTCGCGCGCAGCGGTGACGCAACTTTCCTCCCTCCCCGTCCCCCTCCCCCTCCGTGACGATTCCTCCCCCCCCCTCCGTGAGCAACCCATGACGAGCGGTCAGAGCGCTCGACGTCTACCTCTGGGTCCTGAGTTCAATTCCCGGAAGACCCATCCGAAATTTGTGGTGGATTAAGGGAGTCCACCAGATACTCTTGTTTTGAAAGTCATTCTACCTCTCACTTCGCCATTGTATTACATTTATCATTTCATCATCAAAGGCCGCTACTTCACTTCGTTTCATGCATATTCCAGGCTATGCTAAAAGGGGTTAATATAGGAATCAGTTTTTTCATTATAAGCTGGCATTGTGATTGTGGATGCTGTGATTCTGACGATTCTGTTATTCGGTATTAATGAATGATATACATCGTGATATCATTTAACAAGGACAGACGTTTATTCCCATACAATACATACACTTCGTAAAATTAACTGACCACCATACGTATCAAGAAAACACGTACTTAGTTTACCACCTTCAACTGTCCAGTGTGCCGGGGGAACACAACACTATCGAGTGCCGCCGCCGCCGACTTCATTCAGTGACATCTCATCAGATTCCAGTATATTCCCCAATAATTACTAAGAATCGCTCTCAGAATACTAAAACGCATCTTTAGAAGAAAGGGCACGTGCATGAGCTCAGATCGGCTCGATACATGCGCCGTACTCAGCAATGTAATCAGAGAGCAGCAGAGAGACAAGTAATCAGAGAGCAGCAGCAACTCTGGCGTAATAGAAACGGGTGAAAAGAGATTACAATGAATGACAAATCTAGAAGGCGCGGGAGCCATTCCCACTCCTGGTTCTAATATTTATTTTTGTATTTTAACGCAATTTATTCACATTTTTCAGATACACTATTGATAGCATAACATTTCAAAGGAATATTCCAGGCCTGCACAATATTTTGAACTTTCACTGACCTCGGGATCCGCGACCGAATCTCTCGAGAGCAAATGCGGGCACTGAGAAAGTGTGGTTTGGAGACTCAATCTAGAATTGAAGACTACCAATGAATATGCACAATTGGATCCATAGAGCGTATATTCATAGCGCAATCGAGGGGAACATGACGGATTGTACATACAGTTCAAGTAATATTGCTTTTGTACAATATTGGAAATATTTGTTCCTGATAGATGAAAATGCACGAACCTAAAACGAATTGGACACATATATTTGATTTGGACACCAAATATATAATTGCTTATGTGCCTGATAATGTAATTTCTTTGCTATGATGTATATACAAATTTAGCGTGATACTAAACAGAAAATTTTATTATTGAATTATTTTCGTTTGCTGATGACAGTAATAAACCATTTTTCATTAACTATGTTTAATTTAATAAGATGGTTCTATCGAAAGCTGTTAAAAACATTTGTCATGATTACTTTGCGCTCTATTTTTTGACAAGAGTATGTTACATATTTCTAATATCAAATCAATTAACACTGTTTATTCACAACCATTTACGACATCATTAAAAATATTGAGCCTCACTGCATTCTATTTAATAAGACCCATAATAATTTGATAATTGCCTGTAACATTCGCCAGAGAGGTTTGCTCGTTGATATATTTTATTCAGATTCACAATGGAGAAAATGGTCAAAAATATACATGCTGTCAAACATTGCCTTCCTTGGAATTACCTATATTTCATTTTTATGTCCATCTTGCTCTGAGAGATTGCTCTCATTAAAGAAGAAGGCACATTTTATCACAAAACAGATTTTGCAGGAATTCGAAAGTTAAAATACAGGACCAGTGATGTCAAGGTCGATGCCACGAGCGAGAGTCCGCAGCACGGGTAGCACGACGAAAGCACCCCTTCACGCAGTTGATCACATCGTTTCAAGAGAGAGTAGATAGTTAAGTTCGACCTGAACGATTTTACGCTTTGCACATGAAATACGATTAGGCGGGGTTGAGATACATCAATTCAAGAACTTTGTTGTTGTTGTTGTTATTGTCATTATTTTTATTTATATTTTGATTTTTTTGTGCATATCTTTCTATTTACATTCGATTCCACGTTGGTAAAGTCAGTTTCTAGAAATCCCGAGAGACAAATTCGTAAACTGTTTCTCAAATTTTACAATACTTAATGAAACCCAGTGCTTGTTTCTGATCGATTTCATTATTGAAAATGCTTGTTCACAGACATGTGGAAATAATCCCATGTTATTTCCATGTGTGCTCCCTTACACATCGTCTCCTGTATTATTTCAGTAGTATACCTTTGGGTTCCGGCTCTCACACGCAACCAATCTTTATAAATGAGAGCTCTAAAGAAAGCGAATTTCACGGAGACTTGACGAATTCCATTTTGACTTCACAAATATGGATGATTTCTTTAAAAAAACGCATCGAAATATTCATGTAAAATGCAACCCGCATTACATATCAGCCTATATCGGCAAATAACTCATAAACAAAGCGTTTTAGAGCCTTAAAAAGTAAGATTTTGATGCCTAAGGCCTCAAAGAAACGTTTTACACACCATAATATACAAGATGAGACATTCTCTGATCCATTCAATTAACTTTTCGGTTCCATGCGTCAATACTATCGAGGCCACCTCAATATTTCAGCCCTTCCTGCTGGTAGCAATTTTTGGGGCGACACGCTTAGAAGGCTTAGATTAGACAATCTTTATTTACGCTTTCTGTTAACACCGTAGTTCGTGCAGTCTGACGAGGTTTATTTGCGTTATCATTAATTCAAGATTTGCTCTCCAGCAACAACTAGAAGTACTATTATAGTTGCTTGATACCTATACCTATGAAGATTGTTTCTTATGCGTAGTGAAACTATTCAATTAGCGTTTTTTCATGGTCTATAAGTGCTGTGTACTTAATTGTGGAAGGATGTGGTTGTTCAGTGAAGAGTGAAGATTGTGTTTGTGTTTTACCTGTACCAATATTTTCGTTATCATTCGATGATATTTTCAAGTCAACGGGTTCAGACACGTAGCTTTCTCAAAAGTAAAAAGCTAATATTTTTGTGACTATCACGAAAAACTAAAACATAATTGACAAAGAATATTGAATAATTACTTCAAATGTCTTTAAGTAAGTGTTGGGCATTGTTTCAAGCAAATTCTCCACGATATTGAATAAATATATATTGAAAATTTATTTTACACATTAATTGCATTGTTTTTTATTATTATTTGTAATTGTGTTAGTACATTGCAAGTTACCTTTATAGATTTTAAACAAATAAACAGCTTTCGTTAACTACTTTCCCTCTTAGAATGAAAATAGAAGGATAGGGATGAGTGTGGAGTCTAAAATGCGAGAGTTCTCACAAGCGTACGCAGAGGTAGTGGGGGAAAATTTGTGCTATGGCACAACAGGAACAAACTGTTTAAAGTAGCTAAAGTAAAATAGCTTGAAATAAATGGAAAATAAAAATAAAAAGCGCTAGCCTACAATACTATGTGAATCAATTAAAAAACAACTAAATTTAAAATTATAGAAAGAATAGTGCAAGTCACCCGACAACTGCCAACGATCGCAGTCCAAACGCACGATTTAAATGTTGGTGGTATCTGGAAGTATGTACATCAACGCCCAACTGCAATCTCATATTGTATATAATACACCGTTTGATATTAAACTCAAGGTGTCGATTCGTTAAGATATTAAAAATGCAAACATAGTTTGAGCAACATTCCCATGTACCGAAGTGGGCCTACTAAATTGTTTCTAATGTTAACAAATGGAATTTAGTACTCAAAGGTGAAAACATTAGTTTAATTGTTTTTGACTCGGAATTGTTTTTCGTGAGGTACGTAAGGACGCAGAAAATAATTAAATACTTTTTAGTAAACAAATAATTTTTAATTTTCTCACCCTAGCAGGCTGGCACCCTGACTCTCCAAAACCCACTCGGTTCTTCATAACAAATCAAGGGAAGTTAACCCATTTACGGCCACCGTTGCGAAAACGCAACACCAATTATATAATTTTTTTTTAGAGTCTCTTTGAAATGAAACTCCAAATACTTTACTCTGAACTCTTCTTTATTCTTTATTTTGCTGTGCTGTACGTTTTTATACAGTTTTCTCACCATACAGGTTTATTCTGAGGAATTATTTTGGGCTAAGTTTTCAACCGAATAACATGGCATATTTCTAATTAGCTAAAGGAGCTCTTTTTATAAAATTCAAATAAATATTTTAGTTTAGTGTAATGCTATAGTGTTTATTGAAAGAATAGTTTTGAAAATTCAAAAATCATACTCATTGTTGCGTCAGAATATTGGATCCAATTTCCCTGTTGCGTTTTCGCAACGTTGGCGCAATCAGTGATCTTTCCGAGAAGCAGGTCTCGACTCGCACAGGCGCATGCTATCTTAGAGCGCTCTCGTAGACGACGTGTAATATTACTGTTTCTTCAGTTCTCCCGTGATTTTTGCTGTTTTCATGCCAAATAAGTTCGATTTGTTTCTTACGCGTTATTTATGACATAGTGGAATAGTTGTGGGCCATGGTAAGTATCTTTTTTGAAGTAAGGAAAGTTTATTCCGATTAGTTTTGTTTTGAAATATAACACCGAATTTCCTCTTTTGTTAGAATTCAGATCGTGTGAAAGCTTTGACAGTAGAAGAACTTTCCGCAATCCTAGAAGAATCTGATTCATCTGATTCGGAAACTGAAAATGTTGATATTGTTTATATACCACCTGAAGTGACAGCGTTGACTGATGAAGAAGATATAGATGACAATTTGCTTACTGAAGACGTTTTGGAAAAAGACATCGCAGGGACGTTCGAAATTCATGGAAAGGAAAACTCTAAGGTAAAAATTTCTAAAACATCGAAAAACTCTATGAAACCAAATTGGAATAAAACAGAATATCCTATTTATTCGGCCTTCCCTACATCAGTTTGAGTCAGCATGTTTACAAGATATGGTGGTTCAGTATGGTGAATTGTCACCTTTTGAAATATTTTCATTGTTTGTGGATAATACTCTCTTGAAAATGATAGCAGATTTTTCAAAAAAAATATGCTAATTCAAACAATCGCCACAATTTTGTTTGCTCAGAAACAGAGTTGAAAAAGTTTCTAGGTATTTGTTCTTATCTGGATATAATACTTTTCCCCAACAAGATATGTTTTGGTCGACAGACGAAGACAAAGGTGTGGACCTGGTAAAGAAAGCAATGAGTAGAAACAGATTTAGAGAGATAAAGAGAAATTTGCATGTATCAGACAACTCTTCTCTAGACAAAAGAGATAAATTTTCAAAGTTACGTCCATTCATAGAATATCTGAATAAAAAATTTATTCAGTTTGGCATTTTTTTCCCATAATCTTTCAATGATGAACAAATGGTTCCATACTTTGGAAGGCATTCGGCGAAAATGTTTATAAAAGGAAAACCTGTAAGGTTTGGTTTTAAAATTGGTGTCTTTGTTCATCAAACGGTTATTTGTATCAATTTCAGCCTTACGGGGGGGCCACTCAAATATTAAACGATGTTCATAAAACGTTAGGTGAAAGAGTTGTTGTTGACTTACTTCATGTAGTCCAAGATCCATCTCACCATCGTGTATTCTTTGATAATTTTTTTTCTTCCTTTGCTTTATTTGTCACACTTCGAGAGAAGGGTTTCTTTGCAACTGGTACAATTCGCGATGCGCGAACTGGAAAATGTACACTCACGGGCAAAAAGGAAATGCAAAAAACCCAAAGAGGAAGTTACGATAGTGCACAAGACAATAAAAATGAGATTACAATGGTGAGGTGGAACGACAACAACATCGTTACTATTGCTACTAACTATGGTTCAGTTCATCCCCTTCACAAGGCTAAAAGATTCAGCCGGAAAGAACGTAAATCCATACATGTAAATCAGCCCGACATACTAATGGATTACAATAAACATATGGGAGGAGTAGATATTCATGACAACGGAGTGGCAAATTACAGAATCCAAATACGAGGGAAAAAATGGTGGTGGCCGCTATTTACCAATTCCTTAGACAGCTGTATGGTCAATTCTTGGAAGTTATTCAACCTTCTGACACCAGACAAATCCATGAGCCAACTGGATTATAAAAGTTACATTGCAAGATGCCTCATAAGATGTGAAAGTCCGGAAGATGTTGAATATTCTGGAGGAAGCTCACGTAGCTCAACAGTTTTGGACAAAATAAGATATGATGGAGTAGGTCACATTGTGGTAAAATCAGATAACGAAACAAGAAGAAGGTGTAAATTGTGCCATAGCACCACAGTGTATCAATGTAAAAAGTGCAATTGTTATTTGCATTCAAAATGTTTTGAAGAATACCATTTAAAAAATAGGTGTAATTTGTACCTACAAGCAGCCAATGTTGCGTTTTCGCAACAGCAAAATTTTCTAACTTCAAATAGAAAAAATTTTTTTTTAATTTTATTTTTGTGTTCTTAACAGTAAATAAATACTATTCAGTAAGAATACTGACTTTCTGTCATTTTTTTCTACCTTTGGCCGTTAATGGGTTAAATATTATTGCAATGAGTAGGTCTGTTCTTGCCCGATCCGGTATTTTCGCACTACTTTAATTGGCTTTCTCAAGAGTAGAAACCTTTTCTATTATTTGACTATCAAGGAAAGCGAAAAGCTAACTCTCAAGGAAGATTGAGAAAATTCTTCAAATGTTGTTTTTAAAGAAGTATGAATTGTGCTAAGAACATCTCTCTATAATGTTGAATAAACTTTAATTGAAACTTGTTTCAAACATCAATTGCATTGTTATTTTGTTTGATATACTGTAAGTACATCAGTAGTTCCTCTCTTTTATGGAACGGATAGACAAATGGATAGTGAATGTGTGGGATTTAACGTGCGAGAGTTCTCGCACGGGTACGCTAGTTTACCTTATTCGAGCAGCATTTTCTATTAAGTTAGGAAGTTGTGATTTATCGAGTACCTTGTAAAATTCTATTATATTGCCTTCTGAGACCAGGTTTACTACTGATAGTTTCCCTTACCGACTCTAGTTGCGCAGAGAAGCTCGTAGCATGTCACAGTGCCACGCAGCGTGTCATTGCCACCGGTAGGAGACCTTGATATCACTGCATTACTCTACCAGACATTCTATCTAGGTGTCGCGGCGTCCCCACTGTGCAATGGCAGACTTCTCCCTTCCAAAAAAAACAGCAAACCCTCCCCACTAACCACTCAATGCCCTTTCGCTGCTCTCGCGGGCAGATGTCCGGCTCTTGACTGCAGAGTGCCCGCGGAAGTAGGCGTTTTCAGGCCTTGAATATTCCTATTACGCCCGACCGAGCGCCATTTCAGAAAGAAATTTACATTCTAAAAGGATTTTAATCTTTTTTTCTATACATTACACTTATCTTTACTACTTCATTACTCTCTTACAGCACCTAATTAAACTTTGATTCCTTAATGGAGGGTCAGGGAAAAAAGTACTCACAAGAACTCATATAAATCATTTTCTTCAAACAAATTGTATAATGAGGACAGCCAACATTATTAGAGAGAAACCAAAATGTGTACAATTATACACATATTGATTCACATTCATTTATTTCGGAAACACACATATGCTTTTCTCTCCACGTCGAATCGCGTTCCATTAGTTTCAATGGAACCTTGCCTCTGCTGGATTCAACTCTCGGTGTGTCGGACATTGGACCAGCGCCCCGCGCGGCCACGCGCAAAACTAAACAACAAACCGAAAACAAGCGCCCTCCACGGCGCCGCATCGCGCCGCGAAACAGCTGAACAACGCGATTACAGCGCCGCTGGGTCAAGGTCCGCTGTTTCGCACGAGCGGGCAGTCAATAGTATGCGCAACATTACACGAAGTACTAACGTAGTGTGTTTCAGAAGCACGAGAGCCCACGCTTGACGGTTATGGTACTTGCTGGCGCGTTTTCCGCAAAGTGAGTGTTGGCCTCTTTTGTTTAGGTCAAGTTGCACAAAAAATCATTGATGGAAAGAGGTCTAAAAGTTGTCATTTTGAACGAGGTCTGTGCTAAAACATATTTGCCATACAAATAAAAGCTGGTTTTATTCATTTAATACTTTGTGAATGATTTAGAAAAAAATAATTTCTTCTTTTAAGCAGTTCAAGAAATAATTTTCACGAGACAAATAATTTAATTTACATAAAATAAATTTGGCAAGTTGCAAACTTATTTGAATATTTTATTCTTCTCTACAAACGAAATTTCTGGAGCACTGTATTGAAATTCATTATTTGACAGACATACACTAAGTGATCAAAAGTATCCGGATACGTGGCTGAAATGACTTACCAGTTCGTGGCGCCCTCCATTGGTGTTGGAATTCAATAGGGTGTTGGCCCACCCTTAGCCTTGATGATAGCTTTCACTCTCGCAGGTATACTTTCAAGCAGTTGCTGGAAGGTTTCTAGGGCAATGGCAGTCCATTCTTCACGAAGTGCTGCACTGAGGAGAAGTATCGATGTGGGTCGGTGAGGCCTGGCAAAAAGTCGGCGTTCCAAAACATCTCAAAGGTGTTGGATAGGATTTAGTCAGGACTCTGTGCAAGCCAGTCTATTACAGGAATGTTATTGTCGTGTAACCACTCCGCCACAGGCCGTCCAGTATGGTGCTATGGAACAGGTGCTCGATGGTGTTGAAAGATGCAATTGCCATCTCCGAATTGTTCTTTAACAATGGAAAGCAAGAAGATCGTTTAAAACACCAACGTAGGCCTGTGCCGTGATAGTGCCACGCAAAACAACAAGGGATGTAAACCCCCTCCATGCAAAACACAACATACAGTCCCACACCGCCTCCGTGTCCGCATACATTTGATCACATAGTGTATGCATATGGGAAGTAACAAGTGATCTAGAACAGCATATACTTTCTAGCTTAATTTGTAACTTTTCAATTAGTCAAAAGTCAATGTTAAATGAAAACCAGACCCATGCCTTTTTTATAAGTGAGTTAAAGTTTTTTTTCGCGATATCGGAGAAAAAATAGAAGAACAATTTGGTGCATTTTGAGAAAATATTGCTTTTAAAATTGCTAACATATGAAGCAAATTACACGAAAATAGCTTGTAGAGTCAAAAATTTTACATGACCATTATTAAAAGCTCTAATTTTAAGAAAAAATGTCTTAAGAAGAAAATTTGTCTTGAAATATTTAGTTGTAGGTAGACGCCAAAAAACTTAACTTTTTTCAATTTTGGAAAATTCAGAGAGTTTGACGAACGCTCGATCTGTGCCATTTCTACAATCCAACTTCATGTGAAAAAATTAAAGAAAATATTTTAAGCTATGCTTAAAAAAAATTGAAACCTTGAGACTTCATGAAAATATTCTCCCCCCCAAAAATATCCGCTTTAAATTCAAGGGACTGCGTGACCAGTCAGACAGATTGAGAAACATCCATTTTCGTGAAAATCCTGCCGTTGTTCATACATACGGACTGTCGGATGTCGGATGAATGGAAGGAAGAACGTGTATCAGGTGGGAAGTTTCGAAATTTGTGCATCGACGACTCGCAAAACTCGGGTTCTGTCTACCACGTGGGTTCTGAAACGTGTTAGAAGAGGTAATTTGCAATATACAGGAAGAATAATTATCCACTTTTCCGATGTCAAGGGACTATAATCCGAATTTAATCCGATGTCAGGGGATTATAATCCGAATTTTTCTCCCGAAAAATCGCCGCTTGCGCTGCAGTTACACAACTTTCTCTATAAGTAGAATGTAAAAAAGTAAATTCGTATGCCTCTCCGCCGATAAGTGCATTTTCGAGCCCAGAATATTATCAATCTCGTTAAAAAAAGAACATCTTTCTCCCTTGATATTAAACTACTAATGTTGAAATAGGGACTTTGAAATTACAACAGCAAACGCCTTTATCTCTAAAACACCTCAAAATGCCGGAAGTTACAAAAATTACATGAATAAACGGATCAATGAGATAATAAAGAAATGAATGGAATAAATTAATGATTCCGAAGTCTTTTCCACTTCTCGGAAATTTCACGATGAATGCGATATTGCCAGAACCGTTGCGCGCAACAATTTCATGCATCGTTCTGCTTTCCCGGTGTGTCTGGAAACAGAAACAAAAGCACCCGGGTCTCCTCGTCGCCAATCGCGTTCCAACAGAGATAAAACGCTTATCACGTGAAATGCTGATAGACGCCAACGCGACCGCGCCCCGGTGACGCCCAGTTGCCCATCTACTCTCAACTTCCCGCGTTCTCTCCAGTGGTGAAAGTGTGAAAAATTACGCGAGTGCCCGCGAGTTGTGCGTAATTTCCTTCAAGAGACTTCAATCACTCAATCAACATGGTCAGCAAATCACAAAAGGAGGTGCTCGACGGCCGCATCGTGTGTCTCAAATGGACCATTTGCAGCTTCAATGTCTTCGCTTGGTGAGTAAATGTATTGTAATCGAGATGCAAAAACTTCAGATTCGGAGAAAAGAGAATAATGAATCGGTCTTTGTATTTGTCACGTGCGGTGTGACTCAAAGAGCGATCGCCATTCCATCTTCAAAGTTTGCGCTAATTAGGTAACATTGAAGAAAGAAGACGCTTAACCGTAGAACCCTACGTGTGGCCACGGGTGATTCGTACTTTATGTGCATGCACAAACTTCCTCCCTCATAAATGCTGTCCGATATCGATTCATTTGTGTGTTGCTCATTCTAGGAGCAATACACGAATTTTCCCTCTTACTTTTTTCTTGTGAAGGTAAATTTTTAATGCGTCGGTGGAACTGCGGGTACCATATGAAATATGGTTCCTATTTACCGTAGGAAATATGGTTCTTGCTTTTTAGAGAATACTTAATTATTATGGTATTCGTTTGTGATAATTAATTTGTGTTCATTTTTTTGAATGTCCTATATATTGCTTTTCTCGTACCGACTTTGAGATCCTCTGAGTTCACTTTTAGGAAATTTGAGTATTTAATTGAGGTTTGCTATTGAAGGTAATATTCTGTTCCATTTTAGGTTCTTTACAATCACATCTCCGCCAATCTGACATCTTTATTGCTTCTATATCTTGGCATAAAATTAAAAATGTATTGTTTTGGCTTAATTTTAAATGGAAAAGTTTCGGATCGTACCATCCGAACATAACACCTTTCATTTCTAAGTAGTGTTCTATATTTAACGGGAGACAACTAAATGCTTAAGAATGTCATGTAAACAGGTACATTCACCAGTGTTACTTATCACTAATGTTAATTTCCGTCAATTGATGAGTAATGCAATCTTCTCGTAGGGGCTCGCAATGGTTACACTGCTCCAGCACACACCAACTGCTCCAACATGTCTGGTGGAATAGTCAGTACCTTGTTTTGAAGGATAGTTACATTAGAAAAAAATTAAACTGTAGAAAAAAATCAAATATTGCCGGTTTATCTACCTATGATATTGAAACAATTTTTTTATCAAACTCCTTAGTAATGACTAAAAATGTTAATTTGATTAATGGAACGTGCTTTTTCGTACTAATGATTAAATATTTAATACGAAGTTACATTACTTGATATTCGCATTAATTCTTTATTAATAAAAAGTGAATTCACGTGAAATCAAGCAAAGAATGAGTCATAAGGCTACGTTCTTCACTTGAAAAATAAATCGACAGACATTTTATCTCTCATGTGATTACGGCGTAAGACAAACGCTGGAACCCCGTTCAGATATGTAACATAGATAGGATATCGTGTTCGCCCAAGTGTTGCGCAGCAAGGTGCCATCCATATTCCTGGAGGGGCATCGGATCCCTCTTGAAACCGGTAGAAACTGGCCTCCAGACAATACGTCGCTGAGCTACCAGCGTCTGTTACTCAGTTTAGTCTTCGGTTAGAAGTCCCCTCATTGGTGGCTCCGTTACAGCATAATTTCTTTCCTAACTTTCCTTGGGGCGACCACGCTTATTTTAAAAAAAATCAATATTCTCATTGCCTAAATATTTAACTTTCTTTTGAGAAAAAATAAGGAGATGAAGTGTTAATATTGTTTCATTTATGTTTACGGAAACACACCAAGAAATGAAATATTATTGGTAATAAAGCAGGGTAAAATGTTTAGTAAAGAATATTTTCTACTTATTGTCATCATCGTCATTTCTGGTGGAAGAATGAAATGACAAAGTAAGATCATAAAATTGATTGTGGTTTTCCGAAACTGTGTAATGTGAATATATCTTTCTGAGAATATAAGTTTTTTTACTACTTGAATGTGTAGCCCAATTTGGTTCGTATATTTATAGAAATGTTAACAATGTACTGTACGTACATCTGTAAATAGTTACGAATGGAGGAAAACATTAAACACAATTTCTAATACGTTTTCATATATATAATAATAAATAAATATACTCTCTTCAAGTATTCATTCTTCAGAAAATGCCGACGTACAAGAATTACAAAATGTGCTTCATATGTTTACGTGCGGTATCTATAAAATATGATAAATAAGAATAACTATTCCCTCTATCCTCCAGTAATGACAAGAAAATACGCCGATGACATCACTATTCTATGCAAAGGAAGAAATATGAAGTCTAGCCAAGAAAATATTCAGATGGCATTAAATAAGATTTATGCTTGGTCACTTAAGTCAGGTTTCAAGTTCTCAGCCTGAAGAGTGAGTGCATTTATTTTCCAAACATAAGCAAGATAACCTATCTCTTCTCAAATTAGGTAATCAAAACCTTAAGTACGTTACCAGCACTAAAATTCTTGGATTACACTTTGATGACAAACTATCATGGAGTAAACATATTTTAAATACAATCACTGAATGTAAAAAGAAACTCAACATATTGAAATGCTTATCTCACAACAATTGGAGTGAAGATAGACAGTTATTATTAATAACATATAAAGCACTAGTTCGATCGAAAATAGATTATGGGTCCATATATACAGTTCAGCAAACAAAAATATCCTCAAAAAAATTGAAGTCGTACATAACCATGGGCTAAGATATGTACCTGCTGTTTTCACATCAGCCCAACTGGCAGCATTCTTATTGAACCGGCGAATCCACCTTATTTCACCGCAGAGATAATCTAAGTATTAAATTATGCCCTCAAAGCTGCTACTTCAAGCAATCCTATAATTTATCATGATATTTTCCCTAAAATTGCAGGGCACAAAATCCACCCCCTATGTAAACCACTACACGCGAAAATCAGGAGAATTCTTGATGAACATAGTATTGAGAGCATCAAATCTGAAAAGAAAAGACCGTACAAAACCTCTCCCTGGATATCCAGGATTTTGTAGCAGATCTATCTTTAACAGAGCATCAAGAAAGTCAACAAACAAAGAATTCTGGGACCTCAAATTCACTGAACTTAAAAAATATAACAACTGCTACCATGTTTACGCCACCGGTACAAAGAATGACCAAGGAATCTGGGCCACTACAAACTCAGGTGAAGTCGCAGTCAAATATCAACTTCATCATTATGCCGGCCAGGAAACAGCTGATCTTTGTTCATTAATGATAGCGTTAAAAATAATTAAGCAAATCCAATCCAATAGTTTTATTATCCTATGCAGTTCCCTAACTGCTTACATAATATAAACAAGAATACTACCAACTCTGAAATGAAAACCATCGTACATGAACTGTATAATGACATGACAACCAGAGGAAAGACAATCAAGCTGGTGTGGTATCCACAGCAAATTAGAACAACACAGAATGTAATAGAGACCCTGAACAGGAGATTGACAAATCCACAGACACCAACACAACATTAACAGCGTCCAATACATTCGAAGACCTAGTAAAATACACTGGAAAAGCAATGAAAGATAGATAGAAAACCAACTAGAAAACTTAAAGATCCAGTTCCCTTCATCAATAAATAAATAATTTCTACAATCCCAAAAAGTAAAAAGAATCAAGAGAAAAGAACAAATAGCTATTACAGGATTAGAACAGGACACTGTAAACTAAACCACCTACAGTTAATAGAAAGAAATCCAGCCCCTATATGTGACCATTGTAATATTCCAATTAATATGTCTCATATCATTGTCCAATGACCCCTTTACAATATATCCAGAAAAATATACCTAGAGAATCTGAACGTGGAGTCAATCCTTCCTTCCTTTGACTACCAAGATAGAGTGATCAAATTCTGTAAAGATATAAAATATATTTATTAAAATTTAATTCAAAAGGTTATTGTGACCTATTGAAGTATGAATGTTTTCTAGTGTGTAGCGTATATAAAGTGTATTCAATCTGTATTTATTTATTAAGCACATACAACAATTGGTGAAACTAATGTAAATTTTTGAGTCGCTAATACCTTAGTTGTCGATGCGACTATAAATAAATGAAGAAAAAAAAAGAATAAACCATAATGAATGAATGGCTACGGAAGATTATATTACATAAGCTTATGTGTATCAAATACACCTAGCATAATGCATCGTTATAGTTTTGAACTCTAATTACATTGAAGACTGATTTTCATATACGATTTACTCCACTTTCCTTCGCAAGGGAGAAATATAAATGATGAATTGCTTATAAACAATTCTTTAATATCAAAGTTAAATGTTTAAAATATTTTTTAAAATTAAATGTTAGTCCGTAAAAATAATCTGTTGAAAATTAATACAACATATATAGTTGTAACTATTGAAAGGAGTCCACTACCTACATCAATGATGATTAAAACAAATGTATTCTACCTTACATCCACGATATTTACTCAATCAACGAGACATCAAAGAACTAACTCGGGTATTATGAAACTAGGGTTTTCTTGCAAATACTTTATCAGCAGGAGCGTGCTTGAATGAGCAATCGGACTACTTAGTAATCAGTCCATCTGCCGGGAAACGCGTCGTGAGCGCGCCAACCCGCCGCCGTATCACTCATCGTACAATCACAGGGCCCCACACGCACTCCAAAAGTCACACACGCGTGAGCTACACGCAACTTGCGCCCTTTGCGTGACCCATTGTGTGGTACTAAACCCTGATTTGTAGGGAACGGTGATTAAAAAACTTAAAATGGCGAAAAGTAAACTAATAAACGGTTTCATTCTTGGGATTCAAAGTAACCATGAGTAAATTTAAAAATGATTACTCTTAACTGAATCATTTAATTAAATTAAGTGAAACACTGATTGAAATGTTTATGACTATTACCTACTATTGCAATCAGAAAGCCCATCACCTTAAATTTTCTGGTCGAATATTTTATCCTAAAAATACATGTAAATTATTAATTATTTTAAATGTTTAACAAAGAAAATTATCATCGATTTGAAAGTCAAAAGGGAAAATATCACATTTTTCTTCAAAAATAATTTCTAAAACAATATTTTTTATTCTTGAATTAACACATTGGATTTATTTTTATTTGCTTTTTCTCATCAATTTGGCATAATTTTACTTTTTTAAGTCGACAATATATACGTCAATAGGTACCGAAAATCACAAATTCACAAAAAACATTCACGAATTATTCGGTTTTGCAATTAAAAAGTAATATAAAATATTTAAAAAATCAAAAGATATCACAAAAATTCTGTTCATTTGGAGACGGAGATTTCCCACTTGTAATACCAAAAGTGGTAGATTGAAATATTAATCCTGGAATAAAAATATAACAATCAAACCAAAACATTCAAACACGAAAGAATGATTATGTTTGCTTCCAGAAAATTGATAATCCTTGGAATAAAAATATAATAATCAAACCAAACATTCAAACACGAAAGAATCATTATGTTTGCTTCGAGAAAATTGATTAATTCGTTTATTTCTTCTCTTTTACGAAACTTGTTGATAAAGATATAACTCCGTCTCTGACAAGAAAAAATGCTAAAGAGTACCAAAACAAATTAAAACTAAAATTTGTAATATCATTTAGAGGTTACAACTATTATCAGTTTTGTTGTTTGTACTGTTTCTGACTTTGTACTTTTTATAACGTTTCTTAATATTCCAAAAACTTTAATTTCTAAATTTGGAATGTTTTAAATATTATAGTTGCCAATACCTTTGTAGTTGATGCGACTTCAAGAAAGCACATGAAATTACTTTACATTAAAATAATAATTTTTAAACCATATGTAATAAAATGACCTGAATCTACTTTCAATTAAAATAAGTAATTGAGTTTAATTTGGCGCAAACAGTAATCGTACACAAGAGGATGACATTTTATTCTATTCCGAAAAAAATTACGTAACTCTTTTTAAACGAATATCTACCTACCTAATCGTATATAAAATAAAATGTTTTCCCACTGTGTTCCCCACGCGATGCATATACAGACCTGGCTGAATGTCATCAGCGGAAAAAACAACTGACTCTGCAGCATCGTTAACCAGAGATGCCAGGGTACAAGACAACGGTGGGAGTTTCGCTACTAGTTACATAATAGGTCTAATTTAATTATGTTTTCGAAAGATATTTTAGGGGCCGGTCTTCTGCGAATGGTAGTTTTCCTTGGTTTCTTTGATAAATACCAGGTGAATCTGGAGAAAGTACCCTAAAAATCTGGACCACGGTCCACACATAATCTTTCTTCCTCCTCCTTGTTCTCTCCTCTCATAACATACAACGTAGACATACAAACATTTCGCTATCATACATTTTGGGGAATAATGGGAGATTAGTGCTCCTCAGGCTTGGAAAGGTCCTTCACAACAATGTGTTAGTCAGTGTCGGGTATCACGTACATGCTGGGAAGGAACACCATCTTCTTCCCAGGATGTAACGTGCCTAATCTAAAGAACTAACGACCTGAGTAGTTGGCGCGCTCAGAATCAAAACGTCTCTCACTCACATCTATAGACACTAGAAGCCTATCTCTGCACCATCGCTTCTGCATTTCTCATCGCGTCCAGGTCTCCGTCGCCAACGTCACCCCCCTGGCATCACCATCGCGTCCGGAATGTTAAGTAGATGCCGGAGGCGCGTGTCTGGCGGCGTGGTGTACGAAGTGGCGTCTAGCGACTGCGCCCGGTAAGGGCGCGGCGGGAGGCGGCGCGTCGAGTGCGCGAGGCAATAAGTCGCCCTCATCCCGCCTCCTCCGCCGTTTCTTCACTTCCTCCTCCTCCACCCCCCCCTCCTTCTTCCCTGCCCGCCCCACGCCTCTTCCTTGCCACGCAATATCACGGCCGCCGATAGCAGCTTTCCCGGCGGCTGCAGCCAATAACAAATTTTAAATACTTAGAAATTTAAAGTAACTGAAGCCCGCGCGCAGACGGGAGTATGCGGCGAGGAATGCAAGCATCGGCTTATTGAATCGGCGCGGCGCGGCGGCGGCCCGCTTCAGGCGCCTCTCGACTCCCTGCGTCGCTCCGGTTCGCCCCGCGACGCCCCGCCACGCCCCTTGCGTCGCCAAGCCCCAGACGCCCCTCTTCGCCCAGCGGCGTCTCTCGTCGCCCTTTCGCGGTGCGACGCGCCTCCAACGAATAGTGCTTCCCCTTACAAGAACTCTGAATATGAACGAGGATGCTCAGATTCCACTAAAAACTATTTTTGTTGGGTGAGCGACTTTTGCAGTGAAAAATGTCAGAATTTGCTACATCGAGGAACAATTTATTTAAAAATCTCCATGTTTTTCCATACATTTTTTACTAGGAAGGACCTTTTAAAAAAGGCTTATATCGTAAAGTTGGAGAAAGTGAATAAGGAATAACATTCACGTGGAATGAACTTTCTCAACATTATTCGGAAACCTTTTGAATGAACTACAGTGTAATGGGGCTAAAGCAACTATAATGCTTCCCAACGTCTAATGGTGTAATCAACTTTATCTCAATGACCAGTTATTTTGTCTGTGCAATTAAATATTAGAATCTTTATAATCATCGTCACGATTCGATATTGTGCTATTACGTTTTAATACACGCAATAATTAGATGCAAATTTCTAAACCAATTAATATAACTTTTTATTGCAAATAAATATTTTTTGTGGAATCGTAATTTATGTATTCCCAACATTTGTCTCTACGTTTTTTGCTCTTCGGTTGACTCCTGTGTTAGACACGGTTTCGTTTTCAATTTTCAACGCAACAAAGGCAGAACAAGTCTTTTTCTGTTTTTCTGAGAGTGAAGAACATTCATTCAATTTCTGACTTTTACAATGAATAAAACTATATTTTTCAATGAAAATGATCCAGGATTAGGTTACTTGAATCTCAGAAGTAGCTATCCCCCTTATATACATTTACTGAAAATATTAAAGAATATTTGGTGTGTCCATTTTCTTAAGAAAGATTGGAGGTGAACTGGCAATTTAGATTAAAATTCTCTTTAGTATGTAATACTGAGAAATATTAATTTAATTATGAAATTATTACTTCAAGCAAATGAAACTAACTTTTAATTACTACAATTTACCTTTCAACTACTTTATATCCTAACGTTTTCAAGAAAAAAACACAACTCTTCTCACACCCTCTCGGTCTCTACTTCTCTCCCATTCTCTTTCCATTTACATACAAAATATTCCTTTCTCTTACAAAGCCTACTAATAAAGACCTACTATCACGTACGTTCCTGAATCTAATAACCATATTTATATTTGCTCAATATCGACATTTCTCGGGAGACTCCACGATCGATTCCTGGAGGACAATCCCTTGTCGGGTAGCGGTCATGGCTCGACACAGCCAACAGCTTCTTGGAGAAGTGAATTGGGCAAGGGAGGACAAGCAAGTGGACACGCGACACCTGACAACCATCGGCTGACAGCAGGGCTCGAGTCCTCTGCCTCCTCCACTGCCGCCGCCAACGCCATAGCCGAGCTGCCCATCCTCATTTTTCATCGCGTCCGCCAATTTTCAACAGGTCCTTTCCGCGCACGAATTAATCACCTGGACGACCTCGAGGGCAACGCAAGGGCGGTGGAAGAGTGGAAGGGCGGGGAATGGGAAGACGTGGGTGGCAAAAGATTCCTCCGCTAGAGAACGTTTATGTACATTAGCAATAAGGGAAAAGAGTACATTTCGTTAATACTTTAATTTATACCGAATTAGATCGATTCTGGTAACATTAAATTTATTTATTTTCGAAAACAGTAAAAAACTGTATGTTACGTATTTTCACAATTCTTCATTTTTCGTAGTTAAGGGGGTAAATCACAATACATTGTTTGTCTCACAAGAGAAATAAAAAAAAACAATTCCTTCAAAGCCTTTATTTATTATTAATGATTTTTCTGGCTACAGTATTTATCAGAGACGAAAAACTTTTTACTTTTAAATTTGTCCTGGAAATACTTAGACTATAATGAAAATCAGAAATTGATATCACTTATTGGAATCGTGAAACTGCCAGTCAAATTACATGAAAAATCTACTAAATCTAAAAGTTTCTTTAGACCGCGCGTGGTGCCCATGCATACAACTTATTAAATTTATTTCATTTTTAGTTGTGAATATGTTGATTTTATTGTGAATTACACGTGATTTAGTTATGAATATTCTGAAGCAATAATAACATCAGATAATATTTACGGAGATTAAATAAACATTTATGAAAGTATTGAAAAGGAGGAATCGTTTCAAGATTTCCTTCATGGCTAAAAGCAAAACCGACTAATTTACTCATGAAGTTACTGATACAATATTATTATACATTCTGATGTACTCTGATGTAAATGTGCTAATTCTTAAAAAATGATTTATCTATGTATCAATATATGTAAACTCTGAGAACCTGTAAAGCAATTTTAAAAAAGTGACTTGTGTCATTTAGTTGACCAGATGATGTATACTTGACCTGGTTTATTTATACCAGTGACAATCTTTTTATCAAATGTTATTTGTTAATGATGGGTCAACAAACCTGGGCAGTAGAACAGTAGGTACGTCACAATTTGTTATATTATTATGATTCAATACCTCCTAATGCATTACTTTCGTAGACATGTATTATAAGGATATAATTCTTCATCATTTGAATACAAAAGTTATTACATTCTTCAGATTTAAAAAAAAACAAATAGAACGAAGCGTCGAAAGAAATAATTTTTTATAAAAAATACCGAGTCTGTTTTTATTAAGGTCGCGAAAACCATTGCAATAAAATTGTTTCATTACCTTTTTGTGCTTAACGAGAATAAAAGTAAGACTGCCTCAGTAGCGGATTACCGGATAGTAAACCTCTGAATCGTCTGAAATAATTTTCAAGCATTTTTGTTCAACATATCAGAGAATTAATATTAACACTATAAGCAAAAATAAAATAATATCTCCTTGATGTATGGGTTTGTTATTTCAAGGCATTAGTTAAGTGGAAGCGAAATCGAAATTTCAGTATTTTATTTTATCCTTAAATACAAATTCATTACTCTTTGTACAAATTTTTGTTAATATGATTGTAGATTCTCTCCAAGGTTCGTGCTTTCTCCACACTATTTTTCTATTATCCTCGCTAAAAATATCTTAGCACAGTTTTTATACCCTTTAATAACCTTTGCAAAAACGGAAAACTTTCATATTGTGTTTTTTGTCATCACACCGTTTTCTTCTGTTCTGGAAGACACTTTTGCAACATTTAACCACGTCCTAACTGAATAGGATTGTTTTTATCTGTCATTACAAGTGATTATTCTTCAGATCAACAGAACTGTCAAGACTGAAATAATTTCCTCTTTACGTTCTTCGTATCCTTCCTCCTCCTTCAGACTCCTTTCCTTAGTTCATTCGCCCTAAAAGCTACAGAGTTATTTATTTAAGAAGGGATTACTTTGTCAGTTATTGCTTGGATCTTCTGGCAACGCAGATGCAGGACATGTCCATGACTCATTTGGTCAATTGGTTTATTAGTTGGCTCACTTCACTGTCAAAATAGCCTCTACATTTCCTCTCGCAATGCCGTCACCTCAAAATTCCTATTTTGATTCCAGACCTGTCAACCAATCCCTTCTTGGAGTATGACTTCTCACACAAATGAGATCCTCGCCTTCAAACACTTAAACCTAATTTACACCTTTTCATTCAATATATAAAAAATTCAGTTTAAGAATAAATGATAATTTGTATTGTTATGTACCTTAACGTAATAATACAGAAAAATATTTAAATTTTGCAAAGATTCACCTTGAGAGAAATTTGCATAAGTTACGCATTATAAACTTTAATTAAAGAAATTTTAAAAAGGGGAGACGACGAAGTTCATAGAATATATACAAATAATGTAATAAATTTTGTTACATTAGAGCACCGTAAATGGATAAAAATTAGTTCACGAAAAAACCATGTGACCTATCCTAACCTATGAGAAAAAATCGACTATGCCATAGGGATAATGTATGTAACGCAATATAGACATGGTCAAATTGCATTTTCAAACACCAATTTACAGAAAACTTTAATACAAATTAAAGTTAAAATTATATCCTAATATTAAATGAAATTTTCTGATCAATTTAATACAATTTTTTCCTTTAATGTTTTTATTGTACTTTTTGTTATTAATATTTTTAGTTTATTGTAACATTTTGTTTTTATTTTGCTCGTTAACAAATTAGTTTATAGAAGTAGTCTCTGAAACTATAGCAAGTAGATCAATCAGATTGGCCAGGCTTTTAGACACATAATTATCTAAGTATTAGACAACATTGAAATTATTTACACTTATATTTTTGTGAAATAATTCTTAAAATTATGTGCTCAAAATTGAACATTTTTTAAGTTAAACACTTATATTTTTATTTGTTTTGAACGTAGGAAATTTATTGTAATCTATATTATTTGAAATAGGGTCCTGAACCTAATCCGAAAATATCAGCTTTCCATATTATAGTTTCTTTTTCTATAAAAAATATACATACACACACACACACACATATATATTATATATATATATATATATATATATATATATATATATATATGTATAATGTATAAATAATTAAATATAACTCACAGGAATTTCATTTCAACGCTGATAATGAATAGGCAAATATCCGATCAGTCATCAATACATGGATACTGAAATGCAAACAAAGAAGAATCAAGATAGCGTTGCAACATGTTGTTTACGCCAGACTCTGGCAGAACTATCAACAGTTCCAACATAATTCATTTCATGAAAATATCGTCGGTAGAACAAGAAATAAAAGGAATAAATTGAACTTTTAAACCGAGCGTAGCCGCTTTACACGAAATGTTTAGATTTGCTTCTGAAAAAGCTTCCCGAAATGTTACACGTATAAAATATATGATTTTGTTTAGAAAAATAGCAGATTTTTTGTTTACTAATTGAAAAATCGATTTTTCAAAAACATGTATACGTGCCGCTTAGGCTAATTTACTTCGGATATAATGATGCATGGACCTAATAGTACCAGAGAGATTTGTCGGGAGTGATTTAGGAATGAACATGAACATAGGAGCAAGCACGATTCTACCGCGACAGCGAGCGATAACGATAGATATGCCCAGGGTCGACTCAACAGCTCCTGACAACATCGCTCGATAGTGAGCCACTATCAAATCGTGTATGAGGAATTCATAACTATGAAAATAATGAACTCGATGATCGACATTCATGAAGAAACTTCATTTCGTCTGGAAGTGGCACGGAATAGAAGCACGGCACTGACCGACTTGGCGTCTAAAGCGGAAGGAACGGTACGACTGGAGCGGCGGCGTAGGCGTTAAATACGGCGACCCAGGATTGTCACATCGGCCTCTGATTACGCGGGCCAGTTTGCTGTTCGATGCTATCTCTTTTTTAAATGTATTGCTTATTGTTCGTTAAGTTTGTCTTGGGAGAATTAGAAGTTGCATTATTATATACAAATTTAAGGATATGGAAGGATGCGGCCATTCTTAAGTCGAATTTTTTCTTTAAATAATTATTAAATTAAGAGTTCCTGGTAGTTGGGGCAGTTGGGGGTGGATGAGATAGGACTAATATAGAAGTTAAAGGGATTTGAATTGGTCTTGTAGGAATCAATATTGAAGTGCGGGATATGTTGTTGTTTCTAAGTTACTCGTAAAAACTGTACATCAGGAAGAGTTACTTAAATTGTATAAGAAGTATTTTTGACGGTTTTTGAATTCTGAGATGTATTTCTCGCGAGTAGAGATGAACCACAATGCATTTTGTGTTGATCTCCCATTACGACGAAGGACTGCACCTTGTACAATTAACAAACACGCAGTATTCACACACACACACACAAACATATGGATAGATAGACATAGATATCTACTTTGTGTTCGTTGCTAGAACTTGGTGCAGTCCTTCGTCGTAAAAATACTATTGTTGTACATCCGTTGCGGAGTACCCCTCTCAATATTTTCTGCACCCTCGGGTGGCAAGCTAAATTGAAATGCACATCGTTCCTTACCGGGGTGAATCAACTCACCACCCAAACTGCCACCTGCGCTTTTGGCGCTACTGTACCCCCTCCCCGTTGATTGCACCCGTCAGAATGACATCCGGATATGTAGGACCGCAAACGCTCTTCGTCTCTGCAATTAATCTTGGATGGGGCCGCCCTGCAATCCCTAGCAAAGCTACCAACTTTTCCGGATTGATGAGTCTGAGAGGAAGAGTTGCAGTGACCAGATTCGTAAAAGAGTCAGATTTGGTGCGTCAGAGCAGCACATGTGCCAGGAACCAAATTCTTGTACTGACCCCCCCCCCCCTCCGTGAATCAGCAGTGGTGGACCGCGATAACTCTGCCCGATAACAGGTTGGAGCCACTACCACATTCCATGAATAAGGAAGTGACAAATATTACTTAATAAATTACCCTAGACATGAACCATTGAATGGTACCAGATTAAATAAAGCAAAGTGTCTGATATCTTTTGTCACCGATTGCTAGACTTTAAAACCAACACAGAAATTTAAGATTGACAGCAGAAATTATACAATTATTCGATTGTTGAGCACAACTTTTAATGAATGGGTAGTACTATTAACCCTTTCAGACCTGATTTTTTTTCTGTTCTTACCGATGGACGACATTATTACTCGTCGCATTCAACACAATAATTGTAACTAATAAGGTTTCTAATTGACGTTCAGAACAATGATCGCGAACTATTGATCGCGACAATTGATCGCAAACTATTCTGACGCAATAAAGTGTCAAAAGAATTGAAAGTTGTGTCCAGCCCACTGGACGCCGGGTCTGAAAGGGTCTATGGAGGTGGAAGAACTGAAGCGGAAGCGACTTGTAGGCTTGGACGGTGGGAGAGACACATGGGAGAGGCGCGGCTCACTGACGCAAGCGCAGACGTCCCTATACCCCCGCTGCCGCCCGCGAGCCAGCGTTCGCGCCCTGATAACGTTCATAACGCTGCATGATAGCAGGCCGAGCCTCTACTGTTCTGTATATGCGACACTGACAAAAACACTTCTTAAGAAATAAATTACATACAGAAACATAAAGAAACATGAAGCGGTAACAGGCTTGGTGGACTGTCAGCAGAAGTGTATAATGAAATAGTAATAGCTAAACTTATTGTCGCTCTGAAAAAGTATATTCCAACGCCCCTCTGTTAGCAACAATAAGAATTGCTCGGTGGCGACAAAACAACCTTGGCATAGCTGGAAGTGTCTTGAGCTTGGGTAAGGCAGAGGAGCAGTGAGCACGAGAGATCACCCTTGAACGTTTAACCAAACTCATCCCCGCCGACCGCGAGCTAGTGTCCGCGGGTCTACCCCATGATATCGTCGTCCGATAGCAGGCCGAACCTCTGCCATGTTCTACTACTAAATGTGGTAATGAGAAACAACACTTTTAAAAACCAATTATGCATAGCAAAGAAACATCCTTAATAGAGAGCCCAAGTTAGCAGTCATAAGTCTTGAAATGATAAGCACAGTATATACCTAAAATAATCAGATTATTGTCTAGAAATAGACTTATTAGAATGTATACCTATACTACGATTTTTACTTTGCCCCTCAAGGCCGTCTTCACGAAGGAATATGTCACAGTATCTCACGACGTTCCCAGTTGTGCCGTCAGGTATCGCATGATCGCGACCGTATCAAGCAGTTCTTGCGTTTGCGCGACTTCTAGCGGTACGACGGAGAAAGACGCGAAATGTCGTGTGATATCGTGGCCATAGGAGCTTGAGGGGCAGATTTAGAAAAATCGCACTATAAATTAAACACATTCGTAGTGCATCTTGAGAAGTTGGGTAAATGAGCCGGGCAGTGAGCACGGGAGCGGGCCCGGTGGCCACCTCCCACCCGCCCCGTCGGCCGCGCCGGCCCCGTGATAACGCCGCCCGATAACGGGCGGAGCAGCGGGGGCGGGGCTCGAGGCGGGCGCGGGTGGGAGCGCCGCGCCCTGGCGGCGGCGGCGGGAGGGCGACGGTGGCGCCGCGCGTGGGCGCGCCGCGGACCGCGCATTTGCGGGCTGGCGGGGCGGCGCGCCGCACGCGGCGGCGTCCTCGCCGCCGACTCGGCCCGGCGTCGAAGCGCGCGCCCGCCGCCGTGCATGCGTCCCACCAAGTCTCTGTGTGCGCATGTGCCTCCCGCAGCGAATGCCGGAGGCGGGGTGTGAATGGTTGGCTGGATGTGTGTGAGAGTGCGTGGAGGAAAGCACTGCTTGGAAATCGTGTTGCAATGTTTTGTGAGGTTTGGGGTTGGCGAGGTTTGAAACCGAGTTTGAGATGTGGACGGTTTGGAAAGCCTTGTCTCAGATAACAGAAGGTGATGAGTGACGGAGGTAGGGATTTGGTCCAATGAAAGTGCAGGATGAGAAATCCTTTATCTTAGGATAAGAAATAGTGTTTACTTTGGTGTTTCTTTCGCAATGAATTTAAAATGTGGTACGTATTGCATCAATATAAAAATATATTCCCCCTATATCCTTTTCTCATTACTTATTATTATATTTATTATTATTATTACTTATATAATAAATAGATATATGTAGTTTCTAATGTTTCACATACTTTATTCCATCAAATATTTTTGAACCCAGAATGCACATAGAATAAAATGAACGTTTTTCACTCTTTGCATGCTCACTATTCATTTTAACAAACGTTTACACTAATATTCATCATGCTACATCAACGGAGGTGACAAACCGCCGTTTCCTGCCTTCACAATGGAATGTGTAGAATAGTTTTTACTTCTAAACGTGCATAAAATCCAATCACTTAGGCAGTTATTATGCGTATATTCCCGTTGTTTTTTTTTTTCACTTTAATGCACGACTTTTGGTGATGACCTCTGACCTTGCAGGCAAAACGTTTGCATGAAAAGTTGAATTTTTGCTTTGTAAGTCTGATTATTCGAAATAACTCGCAAAATTAGATAACATTTTCCATCACTCTGCCATAAAAATATATTACTTATAAACCATATTTACATATCTAAATGTATTTTTGATTGCAAGCAGAATAAATACTTCACTACATTCGCACATAAATAATATAAAATAAATAATTTCTTAAAAGCAACAAACATGCCAACAAACATTAAAATTTTATTGAAAAGAAACATTATAAAAAATCAACTTCCATAAAATAAACATTTTTTCTGAGAATTAGTAGCTTGTTTGCACATATACTATGAACTCGACATACAGTTCCACGAAGGGCTTTGATGTCGAATGGACGAGGTCCCGAGAGCTGCTGAGTGTTGGCGCGTGCTCGCTGTCGGGGCGAAGGGGAGGGGCGTAGGGTTGGCACAGAACGTGGCTCAGGGGAGGGCGTGGCTGGCGAGCGTGGCGGGAGTGCAAACGCGCCACGTCGCGCCGATGAATTTAACGCGTGGACGGAGTACTAGAATGAAGAAACAATCGAGAATACGAGACTGTTAATTATGAAGAGTTGTAGATAGATTTCCATCGTAAATGGAGGAGTGGAGGTTTTTTTTTTCTAGTGGAATCATTAAATCAAACCTGTAGCTTTTTTTGTCTATGAAATAGTCATTTCCATAGTTTGACGTTAGAGCTGGTATTTCTTTTTAAAATGTTGCTAACAACCGTCGTTTTTACCTTACTCGTAATGAAACTACACAAACTCAAACGAGGAGTAGGGGACTCCTGAGCTCGATAAAACCGGAGTAGATTATACCTTGTCCACCAGAAGTGACATTATTATGATTGTTTTGGCAATATGTAAATAAATAATCAGACGAGAGGAAGGAGATGTGAGGAATGAAAGGTACAACAATGGCGGACGAAGGAGGGAGAATCGAGGGAGAGAGGAGGTCGGCACCCGACGGGAAAACCGGGATGTCAAGATCAGCGAAGGTAGTTGACCTGTGTGCGACTCAATGCGATGCAGTTTGACTACTCAGTAGTCAGGTCGCGTGACTTTCACAGAATGAGTAAGTAGTAGACCACCGTTCGTACAAGAAAAGACAAGGTGGAGGGAGGAACCAACCTAGCGGTTAAGAACACGAAGTTCAAACCGGCACGAAACTCGATGAATTTGTTAGCGACCAACAGACCAATGAATTACTGGCTTTAGTAAAAAATGGAAGTAAACTCACCGGGGCAGCAGATGTTCTAACAATATCGCATATTTACTAAAAATTAGAAGGATTTCTTAATGACATGCAGTAATAATTTAGAATAACTGATTACAAGTTTTTTTTTCTTTTCATAGCGAATATTTCTTATTTTTCTTCTCATTTTACTGAAAATTGTACGTGACATCCTGTTAGGAAATGGCATTTGTGTCTAAAATTAGATTAAAGTTGTCTCTGGGATGATACAGATACGTATTTGTAGTCTTGTTTGTCACAGTGCGTCATTGCATTCCCGGTTTTAAAGCTTTCTCATCTTTTCACTGAACTTAGTTGCCTCTTGAGTGACGTAAACTCTCTTATCTTTTTACGAATGAGTAAACACAGCTCTCTTGAATCAATAAATTCTTGAGAACGAGATCGCAGTTCGAAGTTATGAAACAAGATGCAATATAAAAAGGAGTTGTACGTTGTCATTTAGTGCTGACTTGACCGCATAACAAGGCCAATGAGCTTTTGAGCATTTTTTGAAAAGCCCAATGAACCCATTGAACTTTTTTGTTGTTTCTTCAAAGCATCAACGTAGATTTTATGTAATGTTTGCAATTAGCTTTCTGTATATTTTAATTCTAACTGCAATATCTCATTCCATTCGGAAAAAATGAAATACATCAATATCAGTTTGGAGGATTAAATGTCCACATTAGTGAGAGAATATTGATTTTTCGTTCTCAACGAAGGCAGGAGTTTAATACGCCAGATCTCGAGTATGTTTCTTCTTAAGACGAAACCAACTAAAAGATGAATGGTTATTAAATTTCCTTATAGATTAATACGTCATATTTCTAACTATTAATTGTCAACCATGTTCTAATTACATTCATACTGCAAGCCTTGGCACACCATATTTTGAACTAGACTGCAGGTAACAGACTAGGGAGAGATATGTGCGTTTTGGTAGCAACGACGTGCTTATTGTACCAAGTGGTTGATTAAACAAAGTTTCTTCCTCACAGCAAACGTACCGATGCTAGCAGACTACAATATAATATTTCTTAATCACATTACACACGTACGCACTACCTCAGAATTCCTAGATCCGAGACGAAGTAGGAGTTAAAGGGCGGTGCCCACGTGACTGGCGGAGCTGCTCGCGAGCGGGGCACGCGCCGTCGCGTGAACGCCCTGAGAAACGCGCTGCGCCGAGGCGCTTTTCAAACGTTGCGAATAACGCATGAGGGAGCGCTGCCTCATCGGCCTCGCGGACGACCGCGTCCCGCGTCCCGCCCGCCGCGCCGCACGCGACGCCCGTCCACTTCACCGACCAGTGCAAGTTACACGAAATCTTTTCGAGTGCGCCGCCCGAGCCACAACTTCACAGACTTTCCGCGCTTTATTGGACTGCACGGTGGGATATGTTTTACAAGTGTTTTTATTTTTCTCGATAGAAGAGACTGGACAGTGACTAGCCAGAAACCATGGGCCATTCCCTGCACGTAGGTTTTCTGCAAGATGTCCCAGGATATGTGTTACAAACTTCTAGGGCGTGTATGAGAGCCTGAAGATAATCACCCTTTAACAATGGAAATGTCATAGGAAATTTCATATCATACTTACAAATTACACATGTGGTACACTCATAATTCGATGGAAACTCTTAGTGCACTGCTGTTTGAGAGGTAGACGAAATCTCTTTAATCGCTTTAGTCTGTAAGCGTGTAACTTCGTTATTTGACGTTTCCCACATATTCATTGGAAAAAAATGATCATCTTCCGTCCCTACATGCCCTAGAAGCGTGTAATATTCAATCTAGGACATCCGTTTACTAATTTTGTTTAAACATATTGAAATTTAATTCTTCTATTGTTTGGAAGTGGGTAAAAAATCATTACTCAGTTTTCTAAATTAATTGCAAAGCAAAATAATGTGCATACTGAATGCATCCTTGACTCAGAAGAAAACAATACAGACAACGATGAGCATTTGAAAATGAATTATCTCATGCATACATAATAATCTCAATTCACGTCTTGCTCACGGATTGATGTGAATATAGACCAACTGATAATAAATACAATATAAATTTATATTGATTATAATATTATATCTTTTAAGAATGGGTGCAGTCAAGAAATATTTAAATATCACAAAGTGCACTCACGTAATTTTTAAAGATATCATTCTCTGAAAGCCGCAATGTCCCTGCCTTAGCATTTCTCGCCTTAACCCCTCAACTACACTGGAATATGCGCTTATGTCCGCCTCTTTCAAACGTTGAAATGCAGGAGACATTTTATTGGAGACGAACCTTCAATGTAGGTTAGCATTATCGGTATCAGATCAGTTTTCAAAATGCATTTAGGACTCAATAAACATTTACGTTTCATTCGCAACGACCTCGTAAACCTTTG
>JAHLJT010002712.1:0-25442 GCA_031308135.1 Acheta domesticus | reverse complement strand
GAGGGAAATGTGAAAACAGTTGAATGGTGTTACATGTTCCCTTATGGAGGGAATTATGGGAAGTAAATATGAAATTACAAACCGGGTCAAGTTAACATCTGGTTAATTATAAAAATAAATCTGAATCAATAAAATTGGGTAAAAAATAAAATCATGTCATCAATCACCTCAGGCCGGATAACTCGATCTAATCATTTCGGGCAACAAAAAGGTCGCGGGCCAAAGACCCTCACGCTTTTTGACTCCGCTTGATCGTCAGAACTTAAAAACTCAAAATTTCCCGTGCGTCATACACCAAACTTCATGATTAAAAAGACAAGCTAATTAAGCTAATGGGTTCATACCCCATTTATAAAGGTATTAATCCTTTTCTTTTTAATTTCAATGTTTAATCCTTCAAAATTATTATTCCTAGTCATATTAATTCTAGGGACCATGATTTCTATTAGATCCAATTCATGACCAGCCACATGAATAGGTCTAGAAATTAATTTATTAGCCTTCATTCCACTAATTTCATCAGAAAGACAATATATTATCAACAGAAGCAGCATTTAGTGGTTAGGCGGAAGAGCAGGCTAAATGGCCTGAGCCTCGCCACAAGTAAAGACATTATTTATATATTTATTTATTTATTTATTAGAACCCTTATAACGCGTATAACGAATATATATATATATATATATATATATATATATATATATATATATTGACCGTATTGGTCAAAACACAAAGAATAGGCGCTCCACCACATTCAAAAGTAGCGCGCAGAGTGAGGAACCGCGGCGGAACGGATCGACAGAGTCGTGAACGAGCGCACGGGGTAGTGGGAAAACTGATCGGTCTGACCGCGCAAAAGCGACAGTTGGCGGTTTGAGCAGCATGGCGTGAGGACGGTATGCAATGGTGGTTAGAGGTGGCGATGCTTTGATGTACAAGAAATCCAGTGTAATCGGGACAACAGGTATTTAAGAAAGAAAAATTGTGATGAACTGTGCAATAAGCGAGTGTAAGGATTGTGGTGAACTTATTTAAGAGAGAATAATTACGAAATTTAATAAAAAAAGGGGAACAGTGCACGGACACGTGGGCGATGCGGGTTAATGATAGTTGGTGCGGCTGTGCTGATGTGTGATTATGCGGTGGAGCTGCTGAGCTGATACGATTAAAGTCATCGTGTGAAGAAAGAAACCGTGGGAAGGCGACGCCGGTGGATTGGAAACGGGCTGCGGTGGCACGTGGGCAGACGGAGCATCGCGGGGCATCAAGGTTACCTCCCGGCCTCAGGCGGAACGGGCAGCAACGCGTCACGTAGAAATCGACGATCGTAACGATCAGATAAGTAATTCTAATTGTGAACAAATAGAAGGAAAATTAAATGAAACGCCAGTTCAGGATGCTCACTGTGTAACGTTGAAAGTAATGATGTGGCGTAGTAGCATATGAATGGCACGTAGTTTTTTCCAAAGGGTTGGAGGTTGCATAAGCGGTAATGATAATGTAATGGTGGGAAGGTTAGAGATGTACAGAATGAACCATAGAATTATGATCAAAGCAATGATGCAAGCTATGTTGGTAATGTAATGATGTCTTATTGTTCTTTTGTTCTAATAAATTCTGTTTATATGATAGTAGGCCTTTGAATCCAGATACTGTAGATTAAAGTAACCCCCTTAAAGAACTCCTGTACCCCTACATAAAAAATTTTATGATATGTGTAACCGTGAGCCAGCAAAGGTAAGTACGGTCACATATTATTGGCGCCCGAAATTCAGGGACAGGGAAAGATTGGTAATTTGTAATGAGATTTGAACAAAATTCAATCCCCATAAGTGCATACTTTAATCAGCAGGTATCTGAATTAGTTGCATGACTGGAAAAGGCAGAAGACAGTGTAAATTTCTTGATAACGTCAGCATTCCAGTTTTAAATATTTCAAAGAGAGTTTAAGTGCATTAAATGTATCAATATTCTCTAACATATTGCAGTGGAATCAGTGAAGTGTTGTTTGAAATAATTTAGTTGAAAATCAAAAGAAATGTTGTATGAGCATTAGTTACAATTCAGAAAATATTTTGATGAGTGTTAAGTGCCAGTTTCTGTATCAAGGTGTTGTTTGAAATAATTCATTTACAATTTAGAAGAAATTTTGATGAGTGTTAAGTGCCAGTTTCTGTATCAAGGTGTTGTGTGAAATAATTCATTTACAATTTAGAAGAGAATTTGATGAATGCTTAGTTTAATTTCATTTGCCAAGGTGTTGTGTAAATTAATTCCTTTGCAATCCAGAAAATATCTTGATAAGTATTAAGTGCCAATTTCATATGCCAAGGTGTTGTGTAAATTAATTCCTTTGCAATCCAGAAAATATCTTGATAAGTATTAAGTGCCAATTTCTGTGTCAAGGTGTTGTTTGAAATAATTCATTTACAATTTAGAAGAGAATTTGATGAATGCTTAGTTTAATTTCATTTGCCAAGGTGTTGTGTGAAATAATTCATTTACAATTTAGAAGAAATTTTGATGAGTATTAAGTGCCAATTTCATATGCCAAGGTGTTGTGTAAATTAATTCCTTTGCAATCCAGAAAATATCTTGATAAGTATTAAGTGCCAATTTCTGTGTCAAGGTGTTGTTTGAAATAATTCCATTTACAATTTAGAAGAGAATTTGATGAATGCTTAGTTTAATTTCATTTGCCAAGGTGTTGTGTGAAATAATTCATTTACAATTTAGAAGAAATTTTGATGAGTATTAAGTGCCAATTTCATATGCCAAGGTGTTGTGTAAATTAATTCCTTTGCAATCCAGAAAATATCTTGATGAGTATTAAGTGCCAATTTCTGTGTCAAGGTGTTGTTTGAAATAATTCATTTACAATTTAGAAAACATTTTGATGAACATTAAGTGCAAATCTCTGTGTCAAGGTGTTGTTTGAAATAATTCATTTACAATTTAGAAAACATTTTGATGACTATTGAGTTTAAATAACAAATAGATGGGAATTTTAATTAATGTGTTTTAAGGTAGTGCAGATATTGGAATGTAGTTTTCTTTTTAAGATTGTTATAACGTGGCCAGTAAAAAGGCGCTGAATTCAGTGTAAATACCAGGGTAATTATTGTAAGGCATTCCTATGTGTATATCATCATACAATACAAGGATAATTTTTATGAAACAAGATCATAATGTATATGTGGCAATGAATAATATGTTAGGGCATAATTATTGGAAAGTGGTATTACAGTGAGTGTGTACATGATTGTAATTATCAGGGTATAATTTTGTTGAAGAGTCCTTACAGTGTGTATCTAAATAAACAACAGTGTGTTAGGGTATGATTTCTGAAGTATTATTACAGTAGGTGTATTCATTGAGTTCAATGAGCATACATTAGGAACAAAATCCTTCATGTTAGAATATAAATTTGGGTTTTAGGTGCTGCCCAGTGCATTTTGAAGCACTGATTGGACGTGTGTGTAAATGAATATTATGAAGTTATGAGCTATTTTGGAGACATAGTAGCATTAATTATTTGATGAACATTACAATTCAAGTAGTTGCAACTGAATAAGATTTATCGAAGATTTTTTATTTAGAGGGATGAAAAAAAAAAAAATAAGTTGCATTCAGTAATGTGCAGGAAGACTATCTGAGACTGATTCAATGATAATCTAATGAATATTTGAATTCAGTTGAATTATGTCAATGTGAATTTTGTTACAGATGTCAGTGTAATTACATTTAATTAGTTTGTGTGTATTTCTAGGTGTTTTGAGCTTGAGTGGCATTTTGTTTGTGAATTGTTCCCAGGTGGATGACGGAGGTCAATAATTTGTTTGATGTGTGTTTTTTTTTGTATGTGTTTTTGATGAGTTATGTATAGGATCGTAATATATGCGGCATCACTCACATCTAATTCAAAGCAATTCAGATTGTATTAGGGTCATTTTTGAGAGTAATTAGGATGCCGTTGGTGTGAAGTGAAGTAATTTGTAGTATTCGGTGTATGCCTCTGTGAGCATCCTGAAGTTGGGCAATAGATTTTGGGTGGAATCAAGCGTGTAGGAGGGCGATTAGTCAGAAATAGTGTGTAGTAGGGTGCAATTTGGGGGCATAATGGAAAAGCAAACGGGCACATGATGGGAGAGGAAGAGAAGCGAGAGGACAGAGATCATTATGATGAGGATGATGGAGGTAAATGGGATGAGTCGTTACTAGAAGATTCGGATAGAGCCAGAATGGAGTTATCGGGGGCGAGTGCGTCGACACCAAATCTGGGGATGGTGAAGAGAAACGGAACAGAGGACTTACTGAGCATGCTTCATCAAATCATGGCAGGACAAGAGAAGCGAAGAACGGGCACATAGAAGAATGGTTGAGGAGCTAGAGAAAGCAGGAAGAACGGGCACAAAGAAGAATGGTCGAGGAGCAAAAGAAAATCATTGATGAACTGAAGGAACATAACAAGAGCAAGTGAGACAAATACAAGAACAAATACAGGTTATAGTGGAGAAGTTCGAGTCATGGGAACAAAGAATAGACGGGCGAGTTCAAGAGATATGCAGTGAACTTAGTCGAAACATTACCACAAAGATGGAAGGACGGATTGAGGCACAGGATAAAGCCATCGAGTCACTGCATGTGCAAGTGAAGGGAGTATCACAAGGGATGGAACGGAAGATAGAAAACTGCAAGAGGGAGTTGGCAGACACGAAGGTAGAATTGAAGGAGTCGGTGGCAGCCTGTAGAAAGGAAGTGCAGAAGGACGTTCGGAAATGTGAGGACGACATCGCGGAATTGCAAATAGAAGTTCAAGAATTAAAAGAGGTTAAGACGGCGCCAAATGTGGGAGGGGGCCCAGTTAATATAGCAATACCATCCTCATTAAAATTTTCGGGCGACGTAAAAGAGAATCCATACTCGTTCATGAGAGCTGTGGAGCGATACCTAGCGGTTAGTTGTCTCCCTGAGAAGAGTAAGACGCAGGTAATATACCAGATGCCTGCAGGATAACGCGAGGACCTGGGCAGACACCATCACACCATTTCCAAATACTGTAACGGAATTTAAGCAGATGTTTTTTCGAAGATATTGGAGCGAGATATCCAGCTAAATTTTAAGATGGGTCTCATGAACAGTATGTACAAGCCATCAGGTGGGGCGGAATGAGAGATTACGCGGCTAGGGCGCATCATGGATTTTCCGATCGTTATCGCCACCCATGAGCGCATCAAGAAATCATGTTGCATCTAATCAGACAATTTCCAACACTACCCAGAATTTGCTTAGGAGCGCGTGTCATACAGATTTAGAGAAGTTTCAAGACGCAATTAGGGAGCTTCGATCTGACGTTCGCTAATGCACCGAAAAACAGAAATGAAGTGGAACTGTAAATGCAATGATGGTGAGGGGGCGCTCAAGAGCAAGAGAGGGGAGGAAAGCAAAGCGCTAGAGTTTGGGGTGATCAGAGGGGTGGAGAAACCAAAGAGGATATGATAGGCAGCAGGAGAGCGGAAAGTCGAAGGAACGGCGAGCGGGTCGAGACAACCTAATGGGGGAAACGGAGGAGAAGGTTCAACGTGGTAACGAAATGAGACCAAATACCAGCGGGACGGGTTACAACCCGAATTTAAACGGATGGGGTTCGTGTTGACGGGAGGCCCCAACACGAACAATCGCAGAGTAAGCAACGAGGTTTCCATCAAGTCATTTCAAGTAATCGACTACGAAGATGAACACCGGATTAAGAAGAAAAATTGTCAAAGGGTTTGTCGGGAGTGTCCAACCGCAATGAAGTCGTGTCTAAATGAGGAAGCAGACGAGGGTGAAGATAGAGAAAGATTCTGAAACTAACTGGAAAGATTCTGTGGAAGATGGGTATGATGCGGAGAAGCAGGAGTTGGGCTCTACAGCTGTTATATTCGTGAATTCTGAACTGGTGGATGAGGATGAAGGAGAAATTGAAGGTGAAGAGAATGAGACGAAGGAGGGATTATGATGGGGGAGGAAATGAAGGACGGAGGAGAAACGAAAGAGGAAGAGAATGAGGATGAAGGAGAAATTGAAGATGAAGGGAATGAAGATGGAGGTGGGGATGAAGACGGTGATGAAGTTAAACATGAAGGAGAGGTTCAGGATGAAACGATTCACGGCGATGGAGCAGTCAAGAATGAAGAATACAGAAAGAAGGAAGGTACGACATCGACGGTTGTGACAGGACATACGAACGTGACGACAGTATCAATAGGTCAAATACTTGAAGGCATGAATGAGTATTCCTATTTTTCCATGGGTACTATGGTGCAGCGTTCGGCAGTCAGATACTTCCTAGAGGAAAGAGAAATCCAGGTCGCGGGTCCAGCGTTGCAGAAGGCGGTGGGAGTGTCGACGGTGATAATGAAAAATCAGGCTTGGATGGGATGGAAAGGTGGGACACATGTCGCACAATTGGAAGGAGTGCGAGCATGTACAATTGATTTGGTGCTGGCGACAGATGGTCGAGGAAGAGATCTAAATTGTGGATTAGAAGATTATTTTTCACTGTGAAAAAAAAATCTTGATAACGTGGGGGGTTATTTGACCGTATTGGTCAAAACACAAAGAATAGGCGCTCCACCACATTCAAAAGTAGCGCGCAGAGTGAGGAACCGCGGCGCGGAAACGGATCGACAGAGTCGTGAACGAGCGCACGGGGTAGTGGGAACTGATCGGTCTGACCGCGCAAAAGCGACAGTTGGCGGTTGAGCAGCATGGCGTGAGGACGGTATGCAATGGTGGTTAGAGTGCGATGCTTTGATGTACAAGAAATCCAGTGTAATCGGGACAACAGGTATTTAAGAAAGAAAAATTGTGATGAACTGTGCAATAAGCGAGTGTAAGGATTGTGGTGAACTTATTTAAGAGAGAATAATTACGAAATTTAATAAAAAAAGGGGAACAGTGCACGGACACGTGGGCGATGCGGGTTAATGATAGTTGGTGCGGCTGTGGCTGATGTGTGATTATGCGGTGGAGCTGCTGAGCTGATACGATTAAAGTCATCGTAGTGAAGAAGAAACCGTGGGAAGGCGACGCCGGTGGATTGGAAACGGGCTGCGGTGGCACGTGGGCAGACGGAGCATCGCGGGCATCAAGGTTACTCCCGGCCTCAGGCGGAACGGGGCAGCGAACGCGTCACGTAGAAATCGACGATCGTAACGATCAGATAAGTAATTCTAATTGTGAACAAATAGAAGGAAAATTAAATGAAACGCCAGTTCAGGATGCTCACTGTGTAACGTTGAAAGTAATGATGTGCGTAGTAGCATATGAATGGCACGTAGTTTTTCCAAAGGGTTGGAGGTTGCATAAGCGGTAATGATAATGTATGGTGGGAAGGTTAGAGATGTACAGAATGAACCATAGAATATGATCAAAGCAATGATGCAAGCTATGTTGTGTAATGTAATGATGTCTTATTGTTCTTTTGTTCTAATAAATTCTGTTTATATGATAGTAGGCCTTTGAATCCAGATACTGTAGATTAAAGTAACCCCCTTAAAGAACTCCTGTACCCATACATAAAAAATTTTATGATATGTGTAACCGTGAGCCAGCAAAGGTAAGTACGGTCACAATATATATATATATATGTGTGTGTGTGTGTGTGTGTGTGTGTGTGTGTGTGTGTGTAGAAGAATTCTGGCAGCCGGCTGCTCCGATCTTTAGTTTTCATTGGTTTCTCCGATCAACACCAGGCCAATTTGTAATGCATTGAATTGTATTGAATTGTATCTACTAGTAAGCGATTTTTTAAAAGAAAAATGTAATTGTGATTTGATTTGTATTTTCCTCTATGAAAAGAACTTTCGCTCTCAGAAATTTGGAACCGCATGAGGTGTCCCAGGGCCACAACTATTGCTACTGTATTTATTCTGTCTCGAAGTTCTAACTGTGGCGGATTTCCTAATTAGATAGCTTAGTCAAAATCAGCCGTTCTGTAGGAGAGAATTCTAGTGACTTGATATTCTGATCGAGTTTTTCCATTGTAATCTCCGTTAAGTTCTGTGATAAATACTAGGCAAATGCCGGAGCAGTACCTTAATAAAAGGAGCCTCAGTCGCGTGCAATCTTTCCTTCCTTTTCCTTGTCCTTTCCTCTCTCCGTACGCACTTACCCTTACATGGACTCTACTACTACCCATTTTGGGAGACCAGTCGGGAAGTTTACAGCTTGTACCGGCTGTGGCGGTGTCCCTAGTTGGATGAGTTATCTGAAATGAGCAAACCCCGCCCAGCCGACATATAGGTCGTTCACGGATCTTACATCCTGGCGGTAAAAGGAACGTCACCATCTTCTCCCTCGACAAAACATACACTACACTTACGGAGCTATCGGCCAGAGAGGTTATCCCACCTCCAACATAAAATAGATAAGTCAACCTAAAGTTGACGGCTCCGAGTTATAGTGCAATTTTTATAACTTTCCTCTCAAGGCCTGTCTTCACGATGGAATATGTCACGGTATTCCGCGTCATTCTCAGTCGTGCCGCTAGATTCCATGACCGCGACCGTATCAAAGCAATGCTTGCGATCATGCGACATCTAGCGGCAGACTGAGAAAAACACAAAATTGCCGTCCGTGGCCTGTGTGCCTCCCGAAATACCGGGAGGCCTTAGAATTCTCGCGGCCGGCTGCTCTGATCGGTAGTTTTCCGTGGTTGCTCCGATCTAACACCAGGAGAATGCCGGAGCAGTACCTTAACAAACGGACCACGGTCCGCGCGCGATCTTTCCTTATCCTATCCTCATCCTCTTCCTTATTCTATCCTCACCCTTGACACATATGCACGTACACTAACATGCACTACCACATTAAGCACCGCCCAGCCCAGCCACCACTCCCCCTGTCCCCCCGTCCAACGGATAGCTTTGAGATTGCTTCTTATGGCCACCGCCACCGCTGCCCCAGTTCGCCGGTCGCCCGTTCCTTGCGCGAACGTCGTTTCTGACGTATAACGCGCCTTACATTTCGAAACTCTGCAGGTCGTTTAGAGGTCTGCCGAAAAAAGTGTAATGACAAGGGGTAAGAGCAACCCTGGCAACTGAAGCTTGTTATTAATAAATATATTTTCATTTTTTTCTTACTTTTATATTTCATTCTTCTTTCTTCGTTAGGGTCACCTAGGGGCCACGAGACAGTTTCCATCAGTTCCTTTTTTCAGCACTACTTCACCTCTCACTCTTTCTTCTTCCTCCAGTACTCCTTCATTTTCTGTGTTTCATTTCTCTCTCTTTGGACCATTTTGCATCTGTTTTCCTCTCCTTCCTTCATATTTACTTCCTTTATATATCATAATTGATATTGTGATTATTTTTATGAAACTTATTTATAAAAACATGGTGGATGTTTTATTTCTATGAGCATAGCCCGTGCTAAAGGTCTCGTGCTAAAGTCATCAAATGATGTAACTGTCACGTCAATTTAGGCACAGAGGTGTGCTTGACAATGTACACTAATTGAGTTTAGCTGCGATTTATAATGTGTGAATGTTGTAAAATTCTTTGTTTGATCTTTTCGCATTATAAAATGGTTAATAAATAAGACCTTCATATTGTCAGCGCACGTCGTTCTCGTGGGAACGACACAGTGTGAATTGCGCCGGCCCGGCGGTAGCTCAGTCCTTTCCTTTTGAATTGGACGGTGGAAGGAGGTTGGCGGTCACAACTTCATAAGATAAAAAAACATAAGCTGATAAGCACTGAATTTATTTCCGACGAGCGTCAGGGAAGTTACACTGAAAGAAATTTAAAGAAAAGGACCCTACCTACGGAGCTCATTTAAAAGAAAGTTTAAAATTAAAAGAAATCAAAAATTTAAATTCTAAAATTACAAACAAGTTTGGTTCTTAATTTTGATTACAATCTATGCCAGAGCGCGGCAACGCTTGTACAATAATATGACCAATAAAGTCCTCGTTGCGCTTGAAGAGCTTAAGAAAGAACCCATTAGCGTGGGTCTTGCCTGTTCGGCGACTTATGTTACAAAGGGTAGCAGTGGAGCTTCACCAGTGGCGAGGCTACCCCGGTCGTTGACCTCATCAGCTGGGGCGGCGGCTGGCTGGGCCGCGGCGACTAGGGGCGGCGGCTGGCTGAGGGACGGCGGCTGGCTGAGGGACGGCGGCTTATAGTCTCCGACTTTCCCAGACGTCTTCGCCCCGTCCAGGCGGTAGCAGTAGCGTCAGATCACGGTGTGGCTCAGATAATTCTGGGTATTGGTTACAAGGCGAACATTCGCCTGTCGCTAATTTCGCGGGTCTTTAACTGTCTGGCTAAAATTCCTCGAGAACATTAATCGTGATCTAGATGGCGGATTCACTTTGCCCAGATTCAGTGAACTGCCTAACAGTGACCGAATGCGGCTGGCTTTGGCACCGTTCAGCAAAAAAAAAGCTCGGCCCGATCCAGTGAGAATTCGGAATTAAGAAAGTTTATTCTTTTCCTGTGGAACTATGTGGAGTCTAATAACGGCCTCCCTGCGAGCGTTCCTTACATGTACCTCCCCCTTCGAATCCCACTTGTTCTCTCCTTTCTCCCGAAGTACGCTCCTCGCATGAACCTCTCCCTTCCAAACTCACCCCTTCCTCTGGTACATGTTGCCTGATTGGTCTAGATCTGTGGCGTCGTATTTAATTTTCCACCAATCAGCTATAGGAATTCTCTAAAATCTTTCATACGCATTCATTCTCTCTCTCTCTCTCTCTCTCTCTCTCTTGCATTTAGGCACTTGAACGTGCGCAATGGCATTCAGACTGGCCGTGTAAATACTCGTTTTGATAACGAAAGCATGTTAATGTTCCCTCGTTTCCCTTATTGAGTTAGACATGAACTGCTTGTTGTGAGGAGCAAATCACCTCGTTTATTTTTATGGGGGGGCGCCCAGAGGAGAGTGGACCCTTTCTTCCGGCGACCGCGCGCGCAGCTGCAGGTCATAAATTCCTTTTGAATTTGGATCACTGTTATGTGTTCGCAGGCCGGGGGTGTCGGTCGGGGCGGGGAACACTATCCTTGTGTCTAAAATTCTATTTTATTATAAACTCACCGCTAATGTGCCGCCACAATATGTCTTCAATATATTACGGTAGATCCTCAAGTTGTGATATTTGCGCTCCCACAAAATAGTAACCAAAAATACAAAACACTCAAACTAGTAAGGAATATTTATTAATAGTGAATTAATAAATAAATGAATAGTGTACAATTTTAGACGACTACTAGGCTGTCGAAGGACAAAAGCGGAACCGGATGATATAAAGAAGAATGGGTCAGTCATTTTTCGGATGCTTTTGGAAGACAATAATGAGATGCCGTGTTAGATAAGCGCAATGAGATTTGCTTGAGTAAAATATTGATATTCGAGTTCATTAGTCAGTAATAAGGTTTTTTATGAAACTATTGAAACATCAATGCCAAATTAATATATCCATCGAATGTCAATCAAAAAGGGGATGTTAAAAAGAATTTTAAAAAGCGCGAACATTACATGCACAAAGAGAATACTTCTTTCAATGTTATGCAATAAACATGTAAAAATGGCTTTCAATGAATTGAGTAAAATTGAAGTGCTTGGGACATAAAGGATATAATTGCAGTAAATGTAGTATTTGGAACATTTAGTTAGCGACTGTAAATAATATCACTTAACTACAGAAAATGCTGTAGAAGGCATTTCTCTTTTCACCTCTAGATCGCAGTAACTGTTTGAGAAGCCTTGTACACGAAACGAAATGGACGTTTAACTTTGCACTCACATTCTTAGCTCGAAATTTGCTAAAAATGCACTTACACCCTTCGCACTCTGGACATCTCAATTACAAAACGCTGACGTCGTTATCCGAATTGCTTAGCTATGCTCCGTGAAGTCACGGAAGTTAAGCAATTCGAGACACCACAGATTCCTGGACGGGTGACGGCGTGGGAACCCCTGTTACTAAACCAGACGCTGAGCCCCTGGCCTTGGGTATAAAAGGCACTGGCTGGCTGCTACGTGACGAGTCTTGCCAAAAAATCTTATCGATGGATTTCTCCAGGCCCTCAATGCCCAAAAAAAGTTTTAGAAACGCATTGCATCGAGAAAGATGCAACAAAAAAGTCTTAGTGCAACAAAAAAATATTATACATTTAAGAACAAATGCTATACGTGTCGAGCATTTTATTACAATCATTTTATGGAATTTGAGATAAAATATTTTCAGCGTTTGTGGTAGGTGTGCCAATGTCATATACATTATGAACATTTTTTTGTACTTGCTGTCCTTTTCACGCGGGAAAGGCGTGGCCATGTTCTTTTTCCTGAAAAACTAGTTCAACATGTTTATTTCAATTACGAAGGACTTCACAACCTCTAAAGATACCCATAAAATTCATTAGATCTTTAGGAGTTTTTAAACAATAGTTTTTGTCAATATTTTTGGTTATGTTTCAATTAAAATTACAACACAGCGTTAAGGGTGCAGTTTATTACTTCTTTCTTAGTGCATATCTAATATATGAAAATCAATGTTTTCATGTTCGTATTTTATGCGCTGCCGTACCGTTCATCCATCTGCGATAAAACTTTGTAAACTTACTTTTCGCACATGCGCGAAGAATATAGCCAATGGGAATGTATGTGTCTGTCGCACGTAGACGCAAAATGGGGGCGTGAATGATTTTGTGCGTTTATGCTGACTCAAGCACCTCTGAAGCTCTACGCAACCCGTTTCAAGTGCTATGTGCGGTCTCCGCTTTACATTCTTATTGTGAAATATTGGCCGGAATTATTACTTCAACGTTATCTCGGACATGTAAATCAAATTTCTCCAAGACAGTGCCGTAGCAAATGCTTGCCCAAACAAGCGAGAGAAAGTTTTATCAATGGGATACTTGGCAAACATGCCCATACTAGCTCATCGAACAAACCTGTACTTGCAATGAAAGTCTTTCATCTATTAAAATGTTTGCAGAGCGTAGCGTAAAACGGGATTAATAATCACGGGACCAGTAGCGTGTAAAATGTGATACATTGCAATAGCGAATCGTGTCCACTAGTAAATATCATATAAAAACAACGCATATAGTCAATTGAAAACGTAATATGTAAGTGACAGTGTGTACAGTTTACAGTATGTTAGTGTTTCTATTAAAGTTGAACAACAAAGAGTACATTTCTCTTTTATATCTTCTTTTTAAACAGTCGACACCCGATGGTCACGCTTTAGAAATTCTTCCGTCTTGACAATTTCATCTATCCACATTGTTTATTTTACTTAAAATTAACTTTTTGTGATTTAATATTATTTTGCTGTACATCAAATTTACTTTCTGTTTCAGGTAAGTGACCTGATAATCTCAGAGAACATTAATTTCTGCCACAATATGTGAGTACAAACCTAGTAACATATTTACTCTAATGTAGTATAAATAGTTCAGTCTTGGTCTGTACGCGATAATAGTTGAACGTTCTAAACAAAAACGACGCACAAACATTACAACAGTATATACCAAAGAGTATAGTATACTCCTCATATGGGGTTTTCGTACTTAAGATATCTCGCCAGCTTCTTAGTCCAGACAAGCTCTGAGCTCTGGAACTCTCTACGACATGTGAAGTATTGTAGTGTATGCAAGTGTAACTCTGTGAGGGCAGAGGATTAGGGCATGGAAAGAGGCAGGAAAGATTGTGGGCAGTCCTTGGTCCAGTCTGTTAGGCCACATTCGTCTATTACAATGGCCGACATTTTCAAACTTTTGAAAAGTTACAGAAACAAAACTCACTGATTCTGACCAATTTTGGGTCGCTGAATACGAATATGTTAGCCGTTTTACTAGATTAGTTCGTATTTTTGTGTAACGCATAGTTGCCTAATTTACCGCTAAAGGCGTAATGAGGTATCTTGAAGGTACCGGAGAATGAGCTGTGTGACTGCAAAAAAAGGAAATCAAGTTCATTTTAGCACGTGTCAAAGACAATCAATTTTTAAAATTCTATAAATGAATTTATTAAATCTAAACAATTAAAAGACTATTAAGTTAGTTTACTAGCATTTAAAATCTGTACTTCAGCATTTACATACTCAGAATAGTTTATAAGATAATGTTCAAAGATGTATACAGATCATCACTTAGTTTTGAAAAACACTATCTAATATACTAAATCTTCACCTACTTTGTCTATTCTTTAACGAATTCATGAGGTCCAACTTAATGTGCAGAGGCGGAAGCAGTACCCTGCCTGGATCGACCAGAGACTCATATTTGACGTTGTTGGTACCGGGCTTAAATGACTCTCTGGGGGGCCACTCCTTTCGTGAGAAATTTTTCCTGTATTTCTTGAGCCCCAAAGACACAAAAAACAAAAAAGTGCTTTGTAAATCCACCTTCCAGACAAATTTATAATTTTGCAAATACTTTTAGATATCCATAAATGTGCCAACCATGATCTTTGTATTTGATACGATTTAAAATGAGTGCGAGATTCTCGTTAAGTCTCTTTCATAGGAACAGTGTGCCACAGAAACAGACGGCAGCTTATTTCCATTATGAAGCAAAACTGCTTTCAGACTGTACTTACAGAATCTACGAAAGGACACCAATGAGATGGATTGTGTTGGATTCCTAATCATTCATCAGACCATTGATGTCCGTGCATACGCAAAGGGAATCTTTCATTCTGAATATTCTGAAAGGGCTCGTTCCTTTTCCAGTGATGTGTAAGTAGCTCCGGGAGCCAGTAAACACCATTCTTGGAGCCTAGCACCCAAGAATTGAGCTATCTATTTCGTAAGTTGTAAGTCTCTCGCTAAATCGCTCAATGTTGAAGGATAAACTAAGTCTCATCTTTTAAATGGAAGGGACTATCAGATCATCATAAATATTTAATGTCCTCATCGGTTCTCGTAGATGCTGCAATATCGATAGTTTCCTAATCGTTCGGAAAAGTGGGTGCAGGTAAATTTTTCCATGAGGCACTGGTCTGATCACGGATTGCAAGTTTGGATATTCGAGGGCACGCTGTTCCTTTTGCTACTTCCTGCTGTATTGGTCATTCAGAAATAAGTCACTGTAGAGATTCTGAAGTTCTCTCCATATCGTCGCAACAGCAAAAGGCATACTTTTCTTGGTTCCTTTAGCTAGTCCGTCAGACACATCAGACAACGCACACGACGGGCCAAGCTTTTATCCTGATCCTCAATCTACAGTCTCTCTCTCTCTATATTCACCCAATGAGTGAAATATTATTTATTTCTCACTCAAGTAACATTGTGGACATGGTTACTTGATGATAACTGAAGCTGTCCCTACTAAATGGTAGAATTGGCAACTATGCGTTACTCAAAAATACGAGCTAATCTAGGAAAACAGGATCCATTTCGAATGCAGCATCCTAAAATTAATCGGAATCAGTGGTTTTCCTTTTTGTAACTAAACTGACGTCGGCCTGTGTTATTGATCGTTACAAAACATAAAAATTACAGATCAGAGTAGCTGGGCGCTACAATGCACTTCTGGCAATGGTTTAATTCGATCTACCGGGGTAGTTAGTGTCAAAAATTCAACATTGTTTCACTGCAACCCAAGGATCTCCCGATCAACGGTATGAAGTCCATGTTTTTTCCTTATGTTACTATTATCTCTTACATAACAATAATGTAAAGTCTCTAAATTTTTCTGACTGGTCTCCTCAGTTTATCATTATATATTTCCTATATACTTTTGACTTTTTATTCACTTTTGTTGATATATTGTACTTATTTTATTTGCTTCGTTATTCCATTTGTTTAACTTTGAATGGTTTCCGTTTATTAATTTTTGATTCCACGCGCGCACATTCAACTGTCCGCGACGGTTATGCCCCTGGCGGCCACTGAGAGAAAATGGCGTGTCGCAGGGCCCAGAGGCGAGGGCAAATGTTTGGAGGGAAATTGAGTTATCGCCTGGAAGACGAGATATCAACCCCGAGCTCTGCGGGCGACTTCGAGCCAGCGCGGAAACGCAGTTGAGGTTGGCTAATAGGAAGGCCCTATACATACAATCTTATATTTAAGGAACATTTTCTTCCAAACAATATTAGTAGAGGGCTTGATTTTGTATTGTTGTTTCTTAGGCTATATATTTAAATGTTTTACCATAGGACTTTTAGAAAATTTTTAATTTTTGTTATCAAATATGAATTTTTTAAGTGTATATATTTACATCCACATTTTTTATTATAATGTACCTATTTCTTTTACTAGGTAAGATTATAATAGGTCTACGAATAAAAGTTGTTGTTTGTACTTGCTGAAGAAATGCCTAAAAGTTTTAGTAGAAGTCAGTAGCTCCTATAGAGTTTAGGAAATAATGTTCCTTACATACCAAAAAACAAACTTACGGGAATCGGGCTTCAATGTTTGCCATGTATTTCCAGTACATTCCAGGTCATATGTTAGGTTTTCAGAATCATTCGATATTTACTCTTTTAATTTCTTTCATTGATGTCCTAGTGTGTCTGGCTTGCTTCTACGTTTCACACCTCTAGTTTCCTCCCCAAGTTTCCTCATGTCTCTCATTGTCGAAAAGTAAAAACCAGAGATAATGTCACATAGGCAAACCACGCATAGCAAGATCGACACGGAGTGTATTATTTAATTCTTTAAATAGTTCGAAATAACGTAGAGATAAAATGAATACATTATTGAAAAGGTGAAATATTGAAGATAAATAATTAACTAAAAACTGAAAATCTATATTTTAAAAAATGTTTCACCTCCCAGGTCCCATTTAAGGAGAATGCGGGGAAACGTTCCAATTACGCTGTGTTCACAATGCACAGAGGGCTAAATGGCCAATCTAGGCGGAACTAGACCCCTCTCCTAACATTTTAATATCGACTTTTTGTGTAGTGAATTTGATCATCGATGTTAATAGAATGATATTTGAGAGTTGGTTTATTGTTTCGGCTCACGTTTGCTACGCTCGGGAAGTGGATTACTTATCATATCTTGAAGGAAGCGCTGCGTGAGGCAGTCGCTCTGCAGCCACTCGAAGAAGCAAACGCGCTCAGACTCAATGAAAGGCGAATGCGATACTCTGCTATATGGAATATGTTCAGTGAAGCATGTACTTTTCAACAGTAGTGATATAATTTCAATTCTTTGCTTCTCTCTTTGCAAAATAAGCTGCAAAGTAAGCGTTGCGCGAGACCTAAATTTTACATTTCTCGACTTTCAAGTACATTTTCAACAATGTAAATTAACTTGCATTACAGTAAAACATATGTCACTAAATAGCTTCGTGTTCTTTACTTTATGATGCACTAAGTTTCACGTCCAGATGAGGATATTATGTTTGTGTATACCAAATGAAACAAACCTCTGCGGTCTGCAACAACAATTTATTATTCACCCAAAATCCCAAAGAATATTCCAAAAACGCTGCCAGGAGTCACAATATCAAAGAGATGTTTTCGTAGCCGGGTCGTTATAAAAGTTACAGAAAAGCCGTTAATCAGAGAATCACAAGTTAGTGCGCCGGGTACAATGTCTAAGTCAAGTTAATGTTGTACTGATAGCTGTCGGTGATCGAATGCCGGGGCCCTCGCGCCGCGGCTGCCTCGCCGTCTTGCCACCCCTTCGCAGGGGAAGGGTGTCGGCTGCGTGCCCCCTCTTCTACAGGAGGAGGGAGGGGGGCGCCTTCCACGCCTCGGCCGCTCTCCTGGTGCGGCGAGGCGTATCGCTTCTGGAGTGCCCGCATGGCGGACACTACAATGTTTTATTTCAGACGATGGCGCGCATCCAGTAGTCACCTACCTTAATCTGTTTCCCGTTTCGCGAGAGAGAGGAGACATGAAAGCAGAGCTAATGTCTTTTGTAAAGAATAGATTAGGTTTTCAAGAGTGCGAAAAAAACAATGGAGAAATGCCTTAAAGATGCTGTAAGAGTATTTTATAACATTTTTTAAGTAAGTGGAGAAAATGCGAGCACGTCGAGCATCATTTCATTAAAAAATATTCTGGGTGGTTAGATGCTGTAATTCAGTTTCCGGAAGTGGTATACAGGGCAAAACACCTAAAATGATTGAAGCTACGCAATCTACTAGTTCAGGTGCAAGCCGGCCGAGGTAAAGTTTTAATGAGTGTACTGGGGAGGGTAAAGAAACCGCATCGAAACATACTTACGTCGCACTCGAAGGAAGAAATTGTGTACGCAGCGAGGCAATCACTGCATACATCGGGAAAAGAGATGCGACCAACATGTTGCAGGAAATGGCTACAACTCGTCGCATTATCAGAAGACTGACTCTTATCAATTGTTGGGTTCTTCTTGGCCAATTGTAATGTTGTAATGTCAAATTGTCAGTGGAAATGGTGTGAATCAACCAAAGCAATGAAAGATATAAGAACATTAAATTTAAGTAGCAATGAAATTGTTTAAGGGGTCAACATGGGTAGTGTGTAAAAGGCAAGTATAGACAAACAGTGGGTTAGAAAAGGGTTAATCTGCAATAAAACTTTATGACTGGTGTCTTTTATGTGAAACATAAACGTCATAAACTGAAGAAGAAGAGGAGAAAGAAAAACAAAAAACATTTATTAATTGTGAAAAATTAAATAAATCTTTAGAAATTGTGCAATATAAAATAAAATATTAATAAATTCATTTATGTTTTGATTTAGTTATTGAGAATAAAAATATATTTGCGTTCGGAGAAGTCACAATATTTTTAAAATTTTTTCGATCACAATTCATTAATAATAATCATAATTTGTATTCATTAATGAGTAAAACTGAAGTATATTTAATGTGTATTAATTTCACAACCTTAACAACCGTTTACATTCCCTCGAATCACATAAAAACAAGATTTGAGGCTAGTTCCGTCTAGAATCGACATTTAGCCCACTGTGCAATGGTTGGGACTTCTGACTGTTGGTTCAATTTTAATGGTGAATATTTAGCTGATGGAAGTTTTGTTGATTATTCGGGAGTTGCAGCTGAAGTGGCGTCACATCTATTGTTTCCTAGAATAATGTGACGGACGTAGGTGGCATAGGATATCAATTGATGTCACTGCAGGGCCTTTGACCGGGAGGTCCTGGGGTTAGAGTCCCTCCAGTGACAGGATTTTCGACACTAGTTACGTCGAATTCAGCCACTGTCATTTGGTGGAGATTTTTAGCTGCCTGCTGGTTGGTAGTTTTCCGTGATTTTTCTGGCGGCCACCACCAGGCCGGAGCAGTACTCTAAAAAAACGGTGGACCGCACGCGATCTTATCTTCCTCTTCATTGTCCTATTCTCACCCCTTACTTACACACATAATTACGTGCGCTACACTACCACACATGCCGGGAGACCTTACGGGCGCTTAGAGCTTGTACGGTTGGATCAGTGCCCCACTGGTGGGAGATACCTGGTTGGGGAAAACCCCGCAAGCCTGTGTGTAGTTCCGGATCTCATCATCCAGCGGGGAAGATTCTGCCACATCCAGCGATATAAACCATGTACTACACTTACGCGACTAAGTACATTAGTAGTTGTTATATCATATTACGCGAATATTACATGTAATATACATTTGAACTTGGAATACCACAAGGAATATTAGAACAGAGAAGATTAAAAATAGCATGCTAATTACATATTATAATCCAATTCATACAATTTGTGTTTGCATATTTTCTAATTGTGTAAAAATAGTTATCCAGCAAAAAATACTCTTGACATATGACTTTCTGTGCAAGTAATGACTTCAAAAGGGTTGCCATGATCACGAGAATAGTATGCTGTTTTTTAGTTGGGTACTATTAGCAGGAACATCTAGTAAGGCAACTATTTCATGTGATGTAATTACAGATATCACGCGAAACACAATAGAAACAGTGTTTACAATCAACTTATTATTTATATCTCCATAGTTTCAGGCTCTACTCGCGAAATTAATGCTCTTAATCCCCTAAGTATGATTACGCTAAATGTGACTACGCAACTTTACGTAATACCTAATCAAAACTTTTCAACTACAATCACTATAAATCGCTCGTTAAAAACGAAGCAGTTTAACCTACGTAACGTAGATAGCTTACTAGTTGTTTGAACAGTTTTACGGAAGGTGTAGAAACAGCTAAGTTCAGTAAAAGGTGAAAAACAGATAGCAAATCCCACTTGTTTAAAATGTGCAATTGTTGTTGTAACAATTAGACGAATACAATATAATCATCCTATAAAAAAGACGCTACGGATAAATGGAGCATTTTGATATTACAGGGCTAGAAAAAATCCATGCAAATGCTTTAATAAATTTTATCTGCGACAATACTTAAGCTGAATTCGTATATTATTGTGTGCTTCATGATATATAAAATTCTTATGAATTAACAGTAACACATTTTTAGTCAGAAATATAAGAAAAATAATAAAATTTGACAAACATAATTCCAAACATTTATTACTAATTTCCAATTTTACCTAAAAACAGCAAATATTTTATTGTATTTTCATAATGCGCGTACTGACTGAATTAACATTCTGAGTGACTCACTGCTTAGGTGACACCTGACATCATCCGTCAGTAAGGCTCCAAGGAAGAGGTCATTTGTCATTAAATAGTTGCTAGTAAAATCTGTTATGGAACAGGAACATTTTGATATTCTTCGTATTTAGAGAGTAGTTGTAGTACATAAAATATATTATGTTACTGCTGAATTTGTGAAGACTGTTTTCGTTAATATTTTAATACGAAGGTTGGGGCGTAGGTCATAGCAATCATTTTTGGTTGGAATACGAGCACTGGGTGGAAAATGTGAAATAGACGTATGAAAGGGCAAGGAATGAACCAAGTGCATGGACATTTAACGACACATCAAAATTAGTTCTCCAAATTTATTAAGTTTTTTAAATTACAGTACTGGTTTCATGTTACAAAGCATTTTAGCATACAAGGGTTCACTACATTCCAAAACCATTTCATACTCGTTCGAAAGGCCCGATTAGGCAGATGCTCGATTACCGCTCGTGCCGGATTGGTCCGCACACTCACAGGTCGTCACGTGCGTTGCAGATCACTGGTTGCTACGCGGCCTCGAAGAAAACTTCCTGCCCATCTCGTGACTCTCCGGTATGGAAGGGCATTAATCCCAACAGCTTCCACAAGTCCCTGTGATACAGATATTTCGCTAGGATTACGCTGAATGTGACAAACGCAACTTTACGCAAGACCTAGGCAGAACTGTCCAACTACAGTCACTACAAATCGCTCGTTAAACACGAACATTTTAAGTTAATGTTGCGACGTGCCTCACGTGTTCTCTCTCTCTCTCTTTCTTCTTCCTTTCTCTCTTTCTTTCTCTCTTCTTTCTCTCTCTCTTTCTTTTCTCTCTCTCTTTCTTTCTCTCTCTCTTTCTTTCTCTCTCTCTTTCTTTCTTCTTCCTCTCTTTCTCTCTCTCTTTCTCTCTCTTTCTCTCTCTCTTTCTCTCTCTCTTTCTCTCTCTCTTTCTCTCTCTCTTTCTCTCTCTCTCTTTTCTCTCTCTCTTTCTCTCTCTCTTTCTCTCTCTCTCTTTCTCTCTCTCTCTCTCGCGCGCGCGCGCGGCGCCCTCGTCGCCGTCCGTAGGTACCGTTTCGTACCGCTGACCCTGTCTAACACGAACGAAAGATAGAACACGCAGACGCTCGCCTCACCAGTGCCGAGTCCGCTTACACTCAAAACACAGGCGGATGCTATATTAGGGAGTACAGCTTGCTCCGTAGATGTTCTTCACTATTGTGAAGAATAGTAAACCAAGGGAAATTGTACAAGTTCGTGGATATTACGTTGTGGGGGCTCAATGGTGGATGAGTGAGAGGATGCAACTGTGAGAAAAAAAAATTGAGCACATAAAAAAAAAGAGAAATCCAATGGATCTTTCAAGAATAAGTATAATCTATTCACAAGTTTCTTGAAGCAAATACAGAACACTATAGTAATGAATAGCCGTGTCCCTCAGAATACATTCATGCACAATATAAATTTTAAAACATATCTGAATATACTCCTTTTCTTTTTCTTCAGTATGCGTAACTTTTGCCTTACAAGCTAAAAAGAACAAAAGCAAAAACTATATACAGAGCCTCTTGTCTACAAACTTTGTTGTTAGCTATAATTACGAGAAACCCATAATTATCTCATGATTAAATACAACACTGAGAACTTACACTACTAATGTTAACCATTTTCTGATATACTAACTATTCTGATAAAAAAAAATGATACAGTCTTATTTACACCCACGTTTAAACATACTGCAACAAGATTCGAGCCTGCACTATTTAACTATTACGGCGGGCTAGAGTAACTTGGCCTAGTTTCGTGTTTTTTATTTTATCAAAATCCTCTTTTTCCCGTATTAATCTAATACAGTTCCTTTTTCTTTCTTGTTTCACTATTTTTTTAGTTCTGGTAACTTGAACTACTTGCGTGGCTCCCTCTCGGCTGCATTATTAATCAAATTTTAAAAATATCTTTGGTTGCGTTCGAGGGGGAGACTGCCTGCCCAGAATCTTATCTGGGGTCGCCTTTATCGAGACCCTGCAGCGTGCACTGCGCGGTCGACCTCGGCCGTGGTTTTCCTTCACCACACGCTGAACCCGTTGTGTGTAGCCTTCGAGAATTCGTTATAGCTTCCTCGATTCGAATCCGCTAGTAATTCTCTCGTTCCCTCCAACCAAATAAAAAAAAACCTCACATCTGGAACTTTTGCCCGCAGTTCGTTGTCCCAGGCAAGTCATATTCCTGGCGTCGACCCTTCTTATTCGCCCGTGGTATATTTCGTGCATCCACCACCGTTGTTCGGAATACGACTTACTCGGGCCGAGTCTGCATTTGAAGTGCCTTCCGTCGGTCCGAAGAGGGATGACGTAGTCGGCGACGCTTGGCTGGGTCAGCGCGCTCTATGCGGGCTATTTGAACTCACTGAAAATGTGATCAGTCACAGTGTTGTAGATTACTAGTAGCTTTAACCATCGGTGGTCTATTTTACTCACATAAGCGGGCGCTTAAGAGCAATGTTTCTGCCTCGAGAAAACAGTCTTTTGCACCCTCAAAATTTGTATTGTTTAATTGGAGAAGGAAGAATGAAACTCACAACTATAGGCATAGAATAATAAATATCACATTGTTACAGAAAACCCTTATATAATATAAAAATATAACAAAGAACAATATAACCTATAAAATTTTATTAAATAGTCAAATTAATTAAATGAAACAGTATTGTCCTTAAATTTTAGAAAAGCATCAATTGGTTTTAATCTAGCCGTCCCAGGAACTCAAGAAGATGCCTCATTTCTTCGTCCGTTTCAGCGCTTCAGCAAAGAAAAACTAAAATAAGACAAATAATAGGAAAAAAAACAACAACTCTCAGTATCTTTGATTTTGCTTACAGTGATCCAAAGTACTTATAAATGAAAAATATGAAAAAGTAAAATGTTCGTTTGGAAAACTAAAAATACTTACACGAGTGGGCGCAGAAGAGCACGGAGTGCTGCAGTCAGCATTTATTTACTTTTAAATCTTCTTTGCGACTGAAAGGGAGAAGGCAACGGAACGGAAATTTCCCCATTTCGTTTAGAATGTTGCGAAGTGAGAATACTGCATCCCTCTGGCATTTCAAATAGCCGTACTGCATTTTATAACAATAAAAAGCACAAAGACAGCACGAAGTGCTGCCCCGCGCTCACCGAAAGGTTAATAGTTTTAGGGAAAACCAACCATTTTCGTGTATTCCTCCCGTGGACAACAGCTATCATGGTGTAAGACAGCTGCTTGAAACAGGTTCCGTTCATGTTGGTCGGCGGCAGTCAGACAACTGGGTTGACATTCCCCCTAATAGAGTCACTCGCAGAGCCATCTGTTATTGTGAACACATATTAGTACAGCATATCTTTCACTCGACAAATAAACTTGTTTGGTTCGACATTTTGTTTAGAGAAAACAATAGTTGTCATGACTTGTGCCCCCAAACCTCGTGTATTGCAGTTTTATACTGACTATTTCACTCATGTCTGTCCGCGTTCGTAAGTAGCCAATGGTAAGCAAGGATATATTCAAATTAAAACCAATCCCAGATGTTTATCGCCATCAGCTGGTTTACCTTTTTTTTATCGCTCAAAAACTTTGTTTACCTTTTTAAGATAACGATAGCAATTGTTTTACCTCCAAAATAGCTTGTGTGCATCAATATAATGTGTCGTTTTGGTTATGTTTAAAACTCTGAAACATAATATAATATTAAAAATTCAGTGCCGAAAAAACAGCGAAAGGAACAAAGAAAGCGTGTGGAAGCTATTCAAGAATTTTGTGAAGAAAGAAAATGCAAATGGACAGCACAAACTATAAATGAGGAATTTACACAATTTTAGGTAATTAATATACGAAGATTAGATGGTGAAGAGTACAAAGAATATGCTGTAAAACAATGTGGAACGTTACATCAAAAATTATTCAGGAAAATACTTTAATGAGTGCATACGTGTGTTCAATCCATTCGATATCGACGAATTCGCTGCTAATCATCTTGTACATCTTCCATTTCAAATACTTCCAAGGAAGGGCAAGACTTGGAAAACAACTTCCTACAATTTTAATGATTGTGCTTTTAATAAATGTTCTTCTAAGTAGCCTAGTTATTATTGTTTTTCGAACGTTTTATTACCATAAAATTGAACACACATTTGAAATCATTTTCTGCATTAAACTGTTATTAAAATGTTACTTGATTATAAGTTATTCCAGAAGGCAGTGATAAGTTGCAGCTGAATGAAAGCTTTCTTTTTTCGGTTGTAATTTTGAGTAATATTTCCCTTTTACGTAATTCTTGTGATTTCAATTATCCTTTCAAATCATGTAATGTGTTTATTCGTGAAATAGTCACACTAAATATCACTCGAAGTGCTGTTCTAGCCGGTAAATTCACTCCTCGCTACGCGAGTCGTGAATTTACCGGCTAGCACAGCACTTCTCGTGATATACTTATGAGTATTTTATTTGTTATTGTTGGCACATAGGTGGCCAAATAATTTCAAATTTGGCGCCGCACTGGGAATACAATTTATAACAGTCTATTTTTCCTCAAAGAGTTATCTTGGACGCGGGACGTTAGAAAATATATGGTACTAGCGTACCCGTGCGAGAACTCTCGCATGTTAAATCCCACCTTTCCCTATTCATTTGTCTATCCGTTCCATAAAGGAGAGGAACTACTAATGTACTTACAGAATATCAAAACAAAATAACAATGCAATTGATGTTTGAAACAAATTTTCAATTAAAGTTATTCAACATTATAGAGAGATGTTCTTGGAACAATTCAATTCTTTAAAAACAACATTTGAAGAAATTTTTCAACTTCCTTGAGAGTTAGCTTTTCGCTTCCTTGATAGTCAAATAATAGAAAAGGTTTTTACTCTTGA
>JAHLJT010002709.1:0-20313 GCA_031308135.1 Acheta domesticus | reverse complement strand
CTATTCCCGGTGAATATTCTATTTTCGAAAATGCAAAACGTTACTACATTTTTTACTTGATGGAATCTGTTCTTCATAATTAAATCTTTGAATGAGATCCCGCACATTTGTTTCAAAATATGCGTAGTTTTCGCTTAATTTTGAGATGAATGATGAACATTGCAATGCTTTTCGATGTTTTCAATATTGATGCTAAAAGTTTATTTTTCAATGCAATATATTTCTGAATTCTAGATATTTAAATTATTTCATGTATAGTTTTTCGAAATGTGTTAGTTTTCTTTATTTTGGGGAAAATTTTTCTGAAATGTCAATGTGGACAAAGCAGAGTTCAATTGTCGGCAAAGAAACGTTTTTTTTCCTTAGCATGCTTTCCTTGAATATATCAAATACACTTACAAGAAAGTTGTGAGTCTGATTATCGTTAAAACTGAGTTATTAACGTTAAAATTGCTAATACGAATATCTCGCGATTCTTCTTGTCAAGAGAGGCATTCACGCAATAGGTGAAAAGTTATTGGGATACAATTTTCAATATTACAATATGAATATTACGTATCCGTCACACATAAAATGAGAAAGAATGTACAGTTTGTCGCTTTAGAAAAGGTCTATTAGTAGTTTCTTGGAATTGTGAACGCGACCGAGTTCATATGAGATGCAATTCGATAATGACTACGCCGCGTCACGGCTGTTCAGTGAAATTCATAGAATTGAGTTCTCTTTGTTATGCGGCAATTTTTCTCGCTGTATATGGAATGCAATATTTTGCTTATACACACAAAATTTGAATATGTGTTGTATTAGCTTTAAAAGAATTTTCACATCATTTTCGCAAGATTTATAATGAGTTTCACACAGTGATAGGTGCTAGGATGGGCAGAATTTGCATAAGTTTACTCATAATATTAAGTATCCGCCGTCTGTTGTATCTCCACTAGTTAATATTATATAACCCATACTATATTTATACCTTGGCAACTCAAATACGTATCGGGTGGGCGGGAGGACTAAAATATTTATTTTCGTGTTTTCTGAGGCCCCTCCCAATCTTGTTTTGCCTTAAAAAGATTCGACAGAGATTTTTTGCGGCGTTACAAAATTTTCACTACACTACGAATACGAGAAAGTAAGAAGGATACACAAGTACGTTGTTTCATATTTTCCAGAATCAAGATGATCCTGATATTGAAGTTGTATTTTTCAAAGATTGTGAAAAATCGAGTAGTCGGAAACATCCCTAGTCAGGTAATTATACCTCATTTTGGAAGCATGTGAAGTGCATTGCACTGTTTTGTGTATTTTTCTGATTTTTTAAAAATACATTATTTATATACTGTATTAATCACAAACTTAAGTACATATGCAAAAAATGTGAAATTTACAGCTAATTATCTGATAATCTCGATTTATTCTTGGGAAAGTTTCTAAAACATGTTTTGTGAAAGCCACGTATCACATTAAGATACATAACATATTTTAAACCTAGATTAATTTTATTTACCTTTAAATTGAGGTGTTAAAAATTAGTGAAACTGAAATAGAACGTTTTTTCTCGATTTTCTGTTTATAATAATACTTTTTAATCAATTTTGCCAACTCTTCCGTGGTTGTAAATGGGGGCTGTCCCTGTGCCCCCGGTGCCATGTCTCCAGACAAACTTTCTGGGTGTGATTTAGCTAACTTAGGGATGAAGTCTGAGAAATGTTTATGGCTTATTGGTTAGTATTAATTTACACAATTGTGTTTTCTTTCATTTCCTTACGTAAAATGAATCATTAGTAAAATACATAACTCAAACTGGAATTGACTTTTCTACAAATATCATCCTAACATTTCCTGAGGCAAAGTAGAAATAAATTTTCCGCATGTGAGCCACAGAATGTTCTTGGGGAAAAAAAGTATAAGGGGTCTACTGGACCCGCGCGCCTGATCGCGTTCCAAAAACTTGCGCGCGCCTAACGAAGGGTTAAGAGACAAGAATATTTCGTCTGTTAAACCTAGAACGTAGAAAGTTCATGCTTTTATATCACTCTTAAGTAAACAAAATTACAAAATCAAGATACTTTTCATTCAAATTTTTTTATTTACTCTTAATTGAGAATTTGATATCGGACTGATATATTATTTCATTTTAATATATCATTTTTTTGCCTTACAGAGAAAATAGGAATTAATTTAGCCAAATTTGTGACCATAACTGTGAAGTATCTTCCCCCAAGACTGTCATGGGCCTGGTATCCAGTGACGCACCGCCATTCCGTAGCATTTGTAGAATCCTTACTTTTAAATGTCGCGCCAATTTCTCTGGACGCAGTGCCCGCGAGCTCTAGTAAGCTTACCTTGTCCGCGCCCTTGACATGCCTGATGGAAATGATTCATTGTGTACAGTATGATGAAGTCTTTGCACTACGAATATCTCCAACACAGATTTAAATCTGAGATCTAGCAATTAGGAATGCGACATCTATAACAAAACATCGCTTCCAAGCACGTAGAAAATTTCTGGCAACGTAGAAAATATATTTTCTTCGTTGCCTGAGGTTTTTAAAATTGATGTTCATAAAATTGATTTAATATCCTCTAGTTGTAATTTTGGCGCGGAGAAAAATTTAATTCGATAATAGCACTGCTATCTACTAACTTCACGCCCGCGAAAAAACTGAATCTGAAAGCCTGAGCGCTCAGGGTCATCTCAGGGCTTCAGAGCTTCCTCAGTTGGCCGTAAAGGGAATGGGAAGAGGGGGGACGCCTACGGACCTACGCACCTACGCCTATGGTGCGCCACTTACGTTGACGCCTCTCCGCGTGATTACGAGATGGGCGTAAGAAAAAAATTAGGGCATCGGGGTCATCGCTCAGTCAAGAGATGATTGGCTTCTGCTCGATGAAGGTACGTTCCGTTCGAACACGTGGATCATCACTCATCAGTAGAGGCCGGAAAAATATGTAGTATGAAACGTTAACATATGTACATAAATTGTAATGAAAATAGTAAGAATATGTAATAAATATGTAAAATGGGATATAATATGTAATATTAAAAATACTCTAATTATAAACTCATTTACATAATACGAACTTACATTTATAAAAAGTTTTCTATAGAAAATTTAAAATCAATGTAAACGTTTTAAAAATCATTTGGAAAGTACAGTTGATGTACACTTGCACTATACAACTTTCCCATCAATAGTAAAACCTTCACAAACTGTTATCCAGAAATGTAGTTTAGCAGACTAGAAACAATAGAAAGCCATCGTACAACCTGGCGAAATTTAGGACCAGCAAATCAAACCTGCAGCATGGAATATTCTCATCGAAGTGTTACACGACGGCGATCGCCAAAGTTTCTTGGAAATTAAGGTTAAAGGTCGCCAAATGAGGCGTCAATGATACTTTTCACACCTAAAGGTGAGAATGATTTGTCGCTGACGCGCACTTCCCGCCCACTGAGGTAACTGAGGCAGGCGCGTCGGACTGTGAGAATATCCGACGGCGTCTTCCCGAAGCATACCTCTAGTAGAGTGCGCAGTAGCATGCAGTAAAATGTAGGAAAAAATTCTACTTTTTAAAAAAATACTTCTGTTCATAAAAATATGTACGAAAATTGATCAAGTAAAAAAAATGTTTTAGAATAGCGAAAATATGTAAAATATGTAATATAGTGCCAAATATGTAAAAATATGCAATTAAAAAATTGGATATTGTGTGAGGAGGGCGAGAATTCGCCAAGATTAAAAATTTAAGAACGGTAAGAAGAAAAATAAAAAATATGTAATTAACAAAAAAATCCAGTCTCTACTCATCAGTTACATGTCAATACTTTATCTCTTACAAAATTGTGATTATTGGACAATTTCATTACTTAAAAAATCGGAAACCTAAAACATCGAGTAGTAAACATCGATGTTTAAAACCATCGGCTTTAAAAAAAATGATCTTTTAAACATCGATGTTTTTATAAAACATTGATATCTATGTCGCATCATTACTAGCAATGCTACATAGTAGACCACCCAGAAGGATCCATCTTCAAAGTAGATAGCCATTCCTTTTGGAAAATACAGATGCACAGTGTGTCGATGAATGAGGATGAGGGGTATGTGAGGAATACCTGTTCATTATTTTTTCTAGGGTACATGTAGTATGTAAAATTTACTCTGCAAACCTTTTATATCATGAATCATGTCTAACATATTTGGTCGGATTTAAATTCAGATAAATAACCATCATATACGCAGTGATGATATTCAGTTTATGTACCATTTGATCCTAATGCTTTAGTCACTTACTTCATTGGCAACATCTCTTAGTTATTAAAAACAAGTGTGCATATGTATGTATGTGTTTGCGCGCGTGCGCGTGTTTGCCTATGTGGGAGAGAATAAGATATCTGTTAGTCTAACTAATTTTCCTTTTCTAGTTGCAGGGCAAGCGAAAATTCTTCTCAGTACCAATATTTAATTCAGCATCAGGACAAACCAACACTGGCCAGCAAATGGTAAAATAATACAATTCATAAAAATTGTGCAACAATATCATAATTTTTCATTTAAATTAATTCTCTTCTTTTATTATAAAGAGCAGGTCCCAAGATTGACATAAGAGAATTTCGATCGATTTCACTGATGATGACTGTCATTTGAATTTCTTTTACAATTGTCCCTTTTCAAAATGAACAATTGGTGCACAAGCTTTCTCATATTATTGGTGACGATTGCATTATATTATAACATTGCAACTGCAATCCTAACACTTACAAAACGTCTATCCAAACGAAGAGAAAAGTTCGAAAAAATACATTGTCGGACCTCCATAAATCGAACCTCTATACATCGAAATTCTTTATAAATATAGTTTTTTCTGTCCTTGAAGATTCTATTTAAAAATGTTTCTGTATATCGAAAATTATTTCTATTGCATCAATGACAGATGACATGTCATCAGAATCCTGAGCCCTGTTGATAAGAAACGTTTCAATGTCACACAGGCGCTCATGCAACCCGCAAACACCTTAGGGCCTGAATGCAACCCGCCACACCGATGCACGCGCGTACGTTGCTCACGCCGCAATCTACAACATTAGATCATTTTGTACTCTCATTTACGATTTTGAGGGCGTTAAACCCACTTCGTTGTATGAACGGTCAGGCGCTCAGAATTATGAATTCTACGTAAGTTGAAACTGACTATGCTATTGTATTTCGAAATTGTATGAATGAGTTCTTTCCAAATAATGGAATTTTATTAGTACTTTCAATGCCTTTTCAAACTCCGTTCATCGGTAGACTTCTCGAATAAGTCGATTCCCTTGTCAATGCCAGAGCAGCACCCACACAATGGTCACGGACCACGCGCTATCTTCTTAGAATTAGAACAGGGACGTGACCAAAGTCTACATATACACTATCGTACCGGTTATGTTAAGGCACAGCTGAGGAACTGGACACTAGTTGTTGGTTCCAATACGGAGGACTGGACACTAGTTGTTGGTTCCAGTACGAAACTATTTTCACTTGTAAAGCAACGATTTGCTGAGAACGGAATTTTTGCTTGCGTTCAATTAGTTCATACCGTATTTAACCGAAAATACTGCAAGACGAGGTTTTTCCTAAATATATCAGTCGGCAATTACCGGATCGTTTTATATTCTCAGATTAAAGCGAAACTCGTAAATGTTGACGTAACTATAAGTTGTGAAGACTAACTATAAGTTGTGGTAAAAATATCGCACGTATCTACAATACGTAAAATTATATTCCCGCTCGTATTCTCGGCATCCACCGCAAATTTGCAGGACGATTCAGGCCGATAGTTTGTTAATGGACCGGTAAAGAAGAAATCTCGAACGGATGGTTTGGGGGTTGACGTAGTATTTTCGGCATCTACGGTAATATTGTGCCTGTAACTTCAATTTCTCAATGTGATATGACGCAGAAAAACATTCATGAAATATTTTATTCAGTAAGACATTACAAGAGACCTGGATGTGTATCATTTTAATTATTTTTTATTTTTTTTATTTATTTACTGTGAATCTGTTTTTATTTCTGGTGTCTTGATTTCTACTGTATTACAACCTGTGATGCTGAATTTCTAGTACTATATTTGGGTTTGTTTTAATTACTGTTTATTATTATTACGAATAGAAAAAGTCAAAATTTCTTTAATCAATTTAGAAAATAAATTGTAGGTGATTTTTTTTACAAACGGCTTTATATGTATGTTCAAACATAATCTCAAAAATGAGGAAGTGTGGTACATCTGGCAATGCTGGATTGAAAGACGCCAATATATTTGGAGGGAAAAATACCATTACTTGAATAATGAATTACTGCACTAATGTAATGAATTAATTTAATTTGATATTAATTCCTGTAGAATTTTTAATCATGTTTTAATTCTAGACACTTCCGTTACTAAAATGGAGTGCACCCTTATGGACCTTATAAATGGAAATGCTCTCTTGACAGTAAATACCAATTGCATTATTTGGAAATCTATGAATATGGTCACATTCTTTTACTCGAGTATATTATACATTTTCTTGGAATACTCCATCAGAGATTAGTATGATAATATGTTATTTGTGTCTGTTCAGGTGAAGTGCTCATTCAACAGAGGCCTAAAATTCAGCAGTGTCCTATTATTTCAGGTTGGGACCAAAAAAATTAAAATGTTATGATTTCATTAAAACAAGGGTTATGATATTAACATACTTCTAATGCATTTTCACACAAAATGGAACCCTGCTTGATACATGACAGCCATTTTTGTTGACATGTTAAAGTCACATTGACCTGTTTGCATTCACAGAGAGTGAAGATGAAGAATATGATCTTTCGAAATATATAAACAATTTTTACAATATAATCTAGCTCGACGATCACCGAGAAGGAATTCAACATTAGGCAGCGTGCATCTTACCAAGGTATGCATTCAAGGCATCAGGGTATTAATTTTTTCTCAATAGACACCACAATTTTTTATGTCAGACAAAAATATCACAGAATGAAGGCTTTGAATGGATATCTCATCATCTTATTTTAGCATGAACTGCTTTCTAAATTTTTTTTTTTACAGTTTCTTTCCTCAGTTTTTCAAAGAATTGTAAGTCAATACTATATTGAAATCAAATATGCTGAGTGTGTAGTCAATATCTTAATTCTATTATAAAATATTTTTTTGAACAATATAGTAGTATAGGGATTAGCAGACAAAAATCTACTCATTATGTTTTAATACTGAGATTCCTCATGCAAGTACATTTAATACCACAAATGAAGACTAACCCCTTATACACAACCTACTTCACAGCACTAGTTACTAAATTTGTATTTTCATTGATAGAAAGAAGTTCTACTCCGTTTCATCAGCAGTTGGAACTCATGGCCACAATTCGAGAAGAATGTTTCATTTGGATTACCACAGAACCCAAAAATCAATGGTCGGAATAACTTCAATATACGGTTACCCCAAGAGCAGGGCTCAGCAACCTACATATGCAGAAGTAAGTGTGTAAATGTTTTTGTTTTTTTTTTTTACCTTTAATCACATCCAATTTTAATGCAACAAAGAAGTTAAGAAAATTTTGGGCAGAAGTGTTGATTGTAAACAAGAGAAATATTCTCTCAAAAGGACTCCTATACCTTGTGGGAAAAAACAATTGGGTACTGAAAATAAGTTACGTTGTTCTAAGATTTATGAACTATCATAAAACAAATAAAAGGAGACAAATCAAATCTACATCAAAACATTTCTAAAGACCAGATAATGCTGAACAGGACAACACTGATTATTTAATACATATGTTTCAGGACAACAGATGCATTGTTGCTGTCAACCAAGAGTTGCCCATCAAACAGGAGTCAAGAGCAAGTCTCATTCCACCTTCAGAATCATGTTTTCATTGTCATTCTTCACCATATTATGATCATTGCAATCATCAACCTCCATCATTTTATCAACCAACACTGCCATCACATCAACCTTCAATCTCATGTTACCATGCAACATCGTGTCATCATCATGCCCCCTCATCATATCACCATCGTGGACCCTCACCATTTCATCATCCTCCTCAGTCATATCATCCTACATCTTCATCTTCACATAACCCACGACGCATATCATCACAAAACTCAAGAGGTTTTGAAAGAGAACGTTCAGAATATTTTGAATCTCAGGAAATACTTCAAGTAAGGCACATTAGCTAATGCATTTCTGTTCTTAGTTTCATAATTGTTAGTCAAATTAGCTGTGTAGTATTTAAGCAATGAACTGCTAAGAACCACACATTTCAACACAATATCAAAGACAAAAATGATATAACCAAGAATTCAAACACAAATACAAAGTGAATAATAAAATAGTGATGCAACAAACATAGCCCGGACTTTCTCGTTATAGTTTTAAAAGCTATGTGAAATCAGTAGTGGCTCATGGCTTTATAAAATGGAATGTCAAAATCTGCAGTAGAAAAAATCTCATACACAACAATTATCTTCCACTATGCTTTCCCATCTCCTTTTGCTGTATTAAAATATGATTGTAAAGAAGGTTTGTCCATCCTGGTAATTGAACAGTGAAGCCTCCTATCAGAAGTCCAGAACATTATAACCAATTTCTACAACTTGATTCCTCTTATTACACAAAAAAGGAGAGGTATACTTTTTGAATGTAGAAAAGTTTTAATAATCAAAATGATGTTAATGTCTTGTGATTTAAATTAATTGTGCTCTGTCCTTACAAAATTAATCCACAAAATTTAATTTAAATTGGAGAAATTCTCTGTAGGTATGTTTGAAAAATGTCACCATGTGACTCAATATTTCATAAAAATTGGAAATTGAACTTGAACAATTTTTTGAAAATTCAAAAACTTTAATGAAACTTGCACAGGTAACCTGAGCTATATCGGCGCAAACACACAAAAGAAAAATGCAGATATACAACAATTTCAATTTTTCAATATTTCCACATTTTTTCTTTTGTGTGTTTGCTCCAATATAACTCAGGTTACCTGTGCAATTTTCATTAAAGCTCTGAATTTTCAAAAAATTGCTCAAGTTCATTTCTAGTTTGTATGAACTTCAACCCGGCCATGATTCACATGCTACCAATTTTCATTTCTGGAAGCAATTTTGAAAATTTACAATTACTAAATTTATGTTTTTCTTCACTCACTTAATCAGATGCGGATGAGATTCAATGCCTTTGATTAGCAGACACATTCATCTATCATTTCGTTACTTTCTGCATGTAACAGCTTTCACAGTTTCTGAGAAACCTTATTTTCCTATTTTACTAATTGGTTTTCTAATGTCATCGATGTCTGATCTTATACCTCAAGCATCTCTGCTAATTTACTATCTGAGCACTGATTCTTATTCTTGTTTAACCCTTCTCTGAGCAAGGTACTTTTGTAACATATCCGGGCAAGCAGTGTCTAGCAGACACTGTTGTACAATGAGTGTTTTCCACTATTCTCTTCTTCAACTTTTCCACACCTATGTTTTAATTTTTTAGGATTTCAGTATAATGATGGAAATGAATAATTACTAAAATAATTTCTTATTATCCCAAAAACTTACGGGAAGTGATGACATTTTTTATGAGAATACAATGTACACTTACTATGTGACTTACATTTTTATGAGAATACAATGTATATGAGCAAGTTTAACTTTTCTTCTCTATGAATTCAGATAGAGATACAGAATTCATTTTTGATTAAAGTAGTTGATTTATTTACACGTCTCCATCAGTATGCTCATTGCAGACTGACTGGTGACATTTGCTGCAACATTGTTTCTGATCGATTGCGATCTCGCGCGTAGCGCACAAGTGACATTTGCTGCAACATTGTTTCTGACTGCGATCTCGTGGGTAGTGACACAAGTGACTCTTATTTTTTTCTACCTGATGAGCATGGTGTAGAACTACTTGTCTTCAAAGAATTTAGTTTCAGTCCAACTTTTTTTAGAACTGAAAGTGTCTTTTGCTGGAGTCTTATAGTACTTCTTTCAATGTGTGTTGAATGAGGCCCTCTCATACCTCAGATAAGAATTAATTTTGAGTATTGTGTTCCGCGTATTCCACATTGGCTGGACATTAGACAAGATGACAAATGTTGCCACCCCAGCAACACCCAGACACTTCAAGACGGAATGCAAATGGACATCTGTTTATTTTCTTTGACATGAGTTGAAAGTACGAGCAGATCCAGGGTGTCAACTCCCACATTTCGTAAGAATTGTAATAAAGTATTATTTCTGGTTTCTTACCTGGGTCTTCTGTGCAGGTTGCTTTGTTCTGCTTCGAAATGTATGATACCAAAGTAGATTCCCTTGAAAAGTCGAAACGATGAATTCCTGGGTCGACATTTATGGGGCTGGAATTCTCGAGGAATGAGTTCTCTTCTTCTTTTGAACAGTTCGAACCAGAGTGAGGCGATTTACCAGAAGACGTCTGTGAAGGGCTTGTCCATGACATAATTGTCACATGACATTCACAAATCTGGAAGTGCTCTTTAACCGTTTTCCTTTCAAGTATATGGCAAACAATTTAGAGGATAGTACTAACATCGCGGCCCACCACACCTTCATACTATACTTGTCTGGTTTAGTTGGTAGGTACTGTTTGAATGTGCATCTGTCCTGCAATGGAATGAACATTTTGTTGCCCGTGATATCTGTTCCAGGATGGTAATGCTTTTTCAACTGTCCATTGAATTATTCCCACATGTCCTCAAGGTGGCAAATTTATCTTTCCACCGTCTTATGGACCATGTTGGTTTTGGCATCAAATTGTAGATAAATAATCACTTGAAACGTTTGTAGTCCCACTGTTGCTCTCTATGCAGTGGGCCAATAAAACTGTTCTACAATACTGTTTCGCACATATCCCCACCTTGCATCCAGAATCAAAAAGCTGTCTCCTGCCTACGGACCTCACAGTTGAGACAAAATGGTTATCATCATTCTTTCTTATCGAAAGAACTTATTTGTCACACAGCAATACAAAGTGTCCAGGTTTTGACAACTGATAGACTTAATAAACTAAAGAATAACGTTATTTCGATTGTTCTGTCATACTGGAAATTACCAACCATTGTCTCTTATCGAAAGAACACATTTTTTTGAACACTTCTTGCCCAGTTATGTTACTCTTAAACCCTCCAGCAGGTACATCCCATCATTTCCACCAGCAGGCACGTGCCGCACTCCGTACTGCATTTATCAACTTTGATTTTCTGGTCAGTATTATTACTTATGTTATTGAATGTGACGGAATATTCTTTATGTTTTTGATGCATTTTATTTCATAATAACTAACTAAATACCAAACGAAGTAACAATATTAATAAAAATCCATCACTCGGTCCCTCCATGCCTTGGTACATGTTACATGTTGGGAATGAATACGGTGCAAATGTGCCTTCTAATGTTTCTTCAGAAACCACGCATTAAATTTGATTAGTAGATAGTACTCCAAAATCTGTGTCATAGTGCTCGATAACAAAATAGCAGTAAGAATTCTAAAGGATAAAATAAGCAAATATTATACTGACATAACAAAGCATGTGCAGTACGGAGCGCTGCAACTGTTGCAGAGTTTGAATTACTAATGAATAACAGTTGATCGCCAGTGTCTAAAATCATAATTTGAGTGTCATCCGGTTGAAAATGTAATGAATCAAGTATAACTATGAGCTCATAGTGTGACACCATTTATTTACAATATCTTTATCACAATAATTATTTTCACTTCAGTTTATTGACCAATTAGTGAAACTTCATACGTAGACGTTTCATAGATCACGGTCACAAAAGTGTAATCACAGAAACATTTTAGTTTATTTATTTTATATGACTGTCAATAGAACCCTCAGTGTTCAAAAAACTGGTTGCCTGAATAAGTGTTAATTGTATTTTAGTCCTCAATTCCTCCAATTTGAGATCCTTATCCACAATTTCACAAATCCTCTTTTCACCATCCCAGTATCATCTTTTAAGAGGTTTTGTAATAGTTAATCATTAAAGATCATTAAGATCTATATTATATATTCCTTCTGTACAACAATGTATAGACATTTTACTACTTATCTAGTGATAAGGAAGTGATCAGTAGGTCTACTGGCATTATATCTCTCTACAATGTAGAAACTATTAGAGGAGGTTGTTTTATATTTATTTATTTATTTATTTTATGTTTATTTTCTATTAGAACATAGTTGAATTAGCTCAATGTTCCTTTTTGAACATTATTTTGTGAGAATCCATATTAAGTAAAATTAATTTTGCAGGAGGAAATTACAATGATGAGTCCAGCAGAACATGGACATCCAAGTACCAGACTCAGGGACAACACATTTGGAGCTCTAGATCTCACAACAGGCAGTCATACTTACTTCTCTATGTATCTATGCTTTATTATACAGTTGTTGATCTGAAACAGGCTCCTGGGTGCTCCTCAGCAATGGAAAGTTTTCACTTTAGAAAATGCTCATTCAATCAGTCCTAATAACTGATATCTGATAACATGTCCTAATAACTGATATAATGATTCATTCATCAGTCCTGATAACTGATTTAAAATTTCAAAAACAATGTAAAAATATACCAGCAATACAACTGATGCAGTTTCGTTGATGAACAAAACATAACAGGATTAATCGCAGTATTGTTCATTGTACTACAGTACGTTAAAAATTATGGGCTACGAAGAAGGCTGGAGAATGTAGCCATCCCATCCAGCCCAGTCCATCATTTTGGGGGAGACCATTCTGGATTTTTCATTAAACAATAAACATAGTGCATATTATTTTTGTAGTTTAGGCCTATATATGATAATATACAATGTTTTTTAAATACACATTCTAACATCATACTTCAATTAATTTTGTGAAATAAAGTAAGGAAGAAACTATATCTCTTGGGTCTTTTGAGGGGGTGCCATTGCCCCATGCCCTCCTGCTGAATCTGCCACTGAGAATGTAAGTGATGAGAAATTCAAATGCTAGGCAAGAGCCTCAAACACTTGAGGCTTTAAAGGTTGCTTTGACCGTCTCAGTTCAAAGGGTTGCAGGTTTCAATGCATCCTGGCATTGATTGATCCATCCTGGGATGTTGTGTACTAGTGAGGTTCTTCCAACCTCATATATCATCTTTCAACCCTCTTCCTCCCCTCCTTGCCAGCTGGGCGGTACAAGAGTTTGGTGCGTTGCACAAAGTACTTGTTACATGAAGGCTGTGGATTTGAATCCCACATAAGGCATGAATGTTTGTGTTTGTTGTATCAGCATCCGAGTACCCAGTAACTTCCTTGTAACCACTTTCTTTTCCTTCCAGACATACAATAAAACTCCCCTAAACTGGCTAATTAAAGCGAGATAGGCCTATGTAGTACTTCAGCACGACAAATAGCTACCTGAGACTGATGGATAGGGACATAAGGGCTGCCTCCAACAGCCAAGGTGGGGGAGGGTCGAATCCCACAACAGGAACTATGTTACGAGCAGGAGATCAGAGTTGCGTCAGGATGGGCAAGTCATGGGAAAAACATTAAAGCAAATGAGTGGCCTGATCAAAACCAAATCCAATTGGAAGGCAGGCAACAACTAACACAATCATATGAAGTGAACAAATAAAAAATGTTGCAGGTAAACACAAGGATGATATTCCAGTATGACATCTCTAGTAGCACTGAGAGTGACACAAGTGTTTGAAGTTGATGATGATATTAGTAAGTATCATAGATTAATCAGTGTAGTTTCATGTGTTTTGATGTAGCTGGAAATTGAACAACTCTTTAAACATTGGGAGTTTTCATTCAAATCAATGTTTATCAGTCCTAATAATTTACAATATTGCAAAACATTATTTAACCTACTTATTTACTCATTTATTCATTTCCTCATTATCTTTCTTATTTATTATTATCTTATTTACTTTTAAATATTTAGTGATGAATATTCCAGTAATACATGCAATGTAAGTTTTGTAGATAAACATAGTTTAAATTTGTTGGCCCTGTGGCCAATATCACTACGGCAGGAGTGCCATAGTGATCTTGGACCATGGGGGTCGTGGGTTCGAGTCCTGCTTCAGGCAAGGTTTGTATGTGTTCATCCTTTCACCTACTGTCATCACCATAAGGTTACATCCAATAGTGGTCGCTAATGACCTAGTAGTTGATGCAACCTATACACACATGCACATGTGCACACACACACACGCACGCACAACACACACACACACACACGCACGCGCACACACACACGCACGCGCCACACACACACACGACACGCGCGCAACACACAACACACGCACGCGCGCACACAACACACGCACGCGCGCACACACACGCCCACAATCCACACACGCACACACATACATTATTTTTATTATACAAGTATTTACAGAATTCGACTGCTTTTTTATTTCTCATTTAATTTTTCTGTCTGAGGCAATATGTTAATTTCTTTTGTAAATAATAAACAATTTACTGTTTCTGGAGAGTTTCTATGCTTCCATAATGTATATTTTGCCAAAAAATAATTGTTTCAAACCAACTTTTGAGTGCTAATAGCGGCTCAACCATTCGGAATATCCACATAGTTTATTAGAGAAAATACGCTTAGAACTGTCTTAAGAGCTTATTTTCAAAGTTTTGATGTTTCCTCCCCAGACACCCTGTATAGATAGATAGATAGATAAATATAAAAAGAGTAAACATTGAATCTGTCACTCTATGCTTCTGAACTTTGATGTAAAATTATTGGCTAAGAAGAGGCCTGTGTAATGTAAGTGATAAAAATTCCAATAACAGTGCAGAGCATAACACAATCATAGAAGTGAATAAATTAAAAATTATTTATGGACCTACAACATGTTGTAGTCGTGAGGAGAAGTTGGCCACGTAGAGAACATAAGTCTTGAAGAAGAATATGTTTATGTAAGTCGTAGGTACTGCTTTAGTTTCTGGTACATCGTTCTGAACTTACTAATGTAAGCCTAATGATTTTAGATGGAGACATATCAAAAGATCAGACAGCTTCTGCAAATCATCTTTCTGTACTGGTAAGTTGGACTGATTGCCTGTTTTGTATTCTCTCTTTGAAAATAAGTAGTTCTCTCGAATTCATGCAATGAAATTACATAAAATGTAGACATTGTTTAGCTATCACATTAAGTTGTTCAATTATTGTAGAGTAATTAAATATTTGAATGATGTTAAACATAATGTGGAGATTTAATATTCTCTTTTGAGAAAGATGCTAGTGATTTGAGTGTTAGTTCACAATTTCCTGCAGGTTCAAAATGTCAAGTTACAATGATTATCAATATGTACTTTAGTATAACAACTTTTGCATGTTGTGATCTTGAAGTTTTTGGAGAATCATAGCTTTCAGGTTTTAATTAGGGATTTAATATTATACAAGAAATTTAAAGTTTTCCAGAGAATATAATATTTCTTAAGATTACTTGTAAAATGGATTGCCAATAGAGGCAAGATTTGAACAACTCACTGAAATGTGCTGGTACTTTTACAAACATTCCAAAAAATTATAATTTTTATTCATGATTACTAATTCCAAAACGATTGTATTTGTACTTACTACTATTTGTGATGGATCACCATAAAAGTCGAGTTCTGTCAGAGTGACTTATCAGCTACTTTCAGTTAATTGTTTATGAAATTTTTGTGTTTCAAGTTCCAATAAAGTATCTTGAATGAAGTATACTCGATAATAAACACCGTGGCCTTACGGAATGTCCTTCTAACAATAATTTGCTAAGAAGATCATCACTCATGACATTTTCCCTATGATTTAGATATTTGCACAAAATATTTGTTCTTGTGGGTAGTGAGGGAGAGAGGTTTAGAAGATGTGACATGTATTATTTGTACCTCAAAGTGCTTAACTTTTGAGAACTCCTTGAAGTTTTTCCCCTCTAAAATGTACTTATACTAATAATATTTCTTTAGAGATAAAGGTCATAACTGCAGAATTTCCATCTGCCAAAACCTTCAACAAAGGGTAAAAACCAAATAGAATAGTTTTTAATTTGCTTTTCAATGGTTTGACCATTGAAGTGACACGTTTCTGGTATGTCCAATCGTTTACATTAGAATTGAAATAATTTGATGAAGATGAAAGCTTATATAAAATTTTTACCTTGCATTCCAACAATCAATTCATTGTTACTAATGAAAAAATACTTGTTTTTTATGCTAATATATTTAAATTCTTAAATATTTGGAGCTCAGAACAGTTGGTATAAGGGGACTGATAACAGATATCTTCTTAATAGTTTCATTGCAATCTCTATCGGAAGACGTAAAATGTATATGGTACTAATAATTTAAAATTATTAGAAATTTTATTGATTGTCCCTACATATTTGAGAGAATCTCTTATTTGGTCAAGATCTTATTGTCCCTCTGTACAATCCAGTTACCAACAACAGATTTATACATAAGTCTAAGTTTTCCAAGGTATTTATATCTTGAATGATATGTCTGCTTGGTATGCTGGTGACATAGACTTATTAGCTGATCCAATGAGACACTATGTAAAAGTTATGCGATATGTGAATGCTGTCGCCATTAATTAATGTACAAACATCCTGTATGGGTTCTACCCGCTGGATTTATTCTTGTAAATAAATAAATAAATTCATTTTCAGAAAAAGAAACATCAGAAAATGTAATCTCCAGAAGATGCCTCAGACCCCGGAAAAAAATAAGATTGCTGACCTGCATCTGATAACGAGGGGGATGAAAATGAGTTTTATGGTAAGTTCTCACATTCCACCCACTAAGTAAACTTTTGTATTAACCTTTTTTTTGTTAGAATGGATCCACTACGGAATTTTGGGACCTTCATATTTATCATATGGGAGTTCATATTTAAATCTATTTTTATATTTATTATGAGAGAAAGCATACTTTATGAATGAGTATAAATCAGAAATTTTTAAGATCATCTAATATCATACCATTACTCACAGTAATATTTTTTAATATCAACATTCAAGCAGATTTTGTTCTAGAGAGCATGTGTATGTAGTGAATCACAGTTTCCCACAATTTAAAACATTCAATGTGGATACTAACACATAATAATAATTTTCAAATGCATATTTAAATTACACGATGTAAAATCAAATACCATTCGAAAATTTTATAAAATGAAATAATTAAATTTAAACAGAGCGGGAATATATTTTCAGCCAACACTAATATCTATAACTATAATACTTGACATAGTTATCACATTCGTCAGGTGACAGTAGCAACAGCTCATGATAAAAATTCACAATACATGTACTGTACATTATTTTACAACACTTTGCCAGATGACCTAAACTTTTCTATCGAATTTAATTGTTTAAGTCCCAAGAAAGATCTTTTTCTGCTGCATAAACTGTTTCTATACAATTAGAGACTATACCGTACATCAAAAAGAAAGTAACATTAATTTTAACAATGATATTTTAATTTATTATTTACCGTTTGGACTGTGTAGTTCTAAACAACCTATAACAAGTATTGCATCACAACTTTGGATCAATGACACCCTTCTCGATCAGGTCTTTCATCCAGTTTCTCTGATCCTTTAAGTAAATGCTGAGATGGCACCTTGTTTTGCTTCTGGACATAATGTAACTTTATTATCTATGCATGTCTTCTAGAATTCAGTGGAAATATAGTTATTTAAATTATCGTTCATGTCACAGTAGGAAGTATTATTCCTTCAAGAAGGACATATAGAGGGATAAGAGCCCAATTTATAGCTGATTTACCCTTGAAAATAGATTTTATTACGTCGTAGCGAATATTTTCTTAACAATCTTTGTAAAACCTGCTCATTTCTTCTGTATTCAAAATTCAAGGAGTATATGACTTAGAGTTGGGATCTCAGAATTATGAAAATGTGCACAGAATTCACTTCTCCCCGTAGCACATCACTTTAACTGTTTTTGACATAAAAAAAATAAATTAATAAATATTTTAATCACTAGGTATACATGTCTTGCCTGGGTGTGTTTAGAATACTATGATCTATTTCTGTCTTGAGTGTTTGAAGTGTAGTATTAAGGCTATATCTACACATTTCTAATTGTTGTAGTTTATCATTCTAGCTTTAAATGCAGTTTAAGGAAACCTTTGCTCTGAAGGTTTCATTATTTTTTATTATAATTTGAGTATTTACCAAATTTGAGATTGTATGAATGTTTAATTTACGAAAGAATTACTACATGAAGAATAATTTTTCTTGGGTGAATTCAATCAATATATTTCTGTGGTTTTCAAGGTCCTAACTAATGGTTAACTCTATATGGGATTATCATTTGAAAAATTGCTTTCTAAATGCTCCTGTTTACCTGTTTGATTTGGTTGCACTTTACTACTGCTCACAACATTCCTTAAAACCATTGGGCAGCTATTGTTGTTATAAAAGTGTCTGACACATCATTTCTGAAATCTTGTCTTTCCCCTGCTGGCTGGTGAGAACCACTGTTGACCATCCTATTCGCTTCAGGATTTTTCTTCTCGAGATATCTCCTTGGTAAGGCACTGTCCCAATGAAACTAAGTTCCAACTGGTCTTTATACTGGTCTATAGAGGATTAGTCTAAGAGGGGACTGCTTTGACAGCTACTGCTTGGCTACTGCTTGCAAACAAAACTGCAGATTATGTCCATGCATTCAATTTGTCAGTTTGTTTGTTAGCAATTGTCTCTTGCAAGTGGTTTCGAAAACAACCTTTTGCAATGCTGACATGACTTTATTTGTTTCCCATCTCTTTCAAACTGGCCTCTTCTTACAGTAATTTTCCTATAGTGCGGAGATAGGACAAGGAAGGGAAAGAAAAGATGTGTGCGATCCACGGGCATGTGTCCATGGGTCATTGAGGTACTGCTCTTAGCATTTGCCTAGTACTGCTCAGAGAAACCATAGAAGACTACAGAACTGAGCGCTGGCCTCCAGAATTCTTTGACATATTTATTGAATCTGACCTAGCTACATATCTGTGGTCAAAAATCTACCTCTGATGGGACTCCAAACCCTATTTCTTGTCCCAGGTTTCAACTCCTCCCTACTGGTCAGAAACACTGCAGAGACTGCAGCAATGAGAATTGAGGTAACTTAGTTGATTCGTTTTGTTTAGTTTTGTGGTTGTGTTATTATAGAGAGTTTATATTCTTTTATTCAATAACTGCCATTTGAGATATGATTAATGAAACTTCAAGAGTGCATGTTCCATGTTTCTCACCTCCAGCAATTTAATGTTTGTATAAAAATTTCATGGCAATTTCTGCAAGTAAAACTGCAATTTTGCCTCTTTTGCCATTGTTTATAATTTAATATTAATTTAATCAAATTTCTAGATTTTCTATACTATCTTGGTCTTGCTGATGAGAGTAGAAAGAACAACAGTTTTTAGAACATCCAGTATCCACATTCCAAAATTGCCACTTCCTAAACTGACAAGCAGAATATTAGCAAGATTTAAATAGGTTCTATCTCATAAGTTTTGCTTTAATATCATGCAAACAAGCATTTTGATGAATGTGAAACATACTTACTCGTTTTTTTATTTTTACATTTTTTTCTTGAAATTTTATAGTATTTTATCTTTAGTTGAATAGGAAAATTTTAAGGATTAAGTAAAGCTTCGGTTTGTATTATGTACTTGGTGATCTTCATAGCATTTTACAATTATTTTGCTATTTCTTATCAATAAATTCGCTAACAATAGTTCCTGTGTTCAGTCCAGAATACCATCCGATTTCTATCTTTTGAATTACCCATGATATTGTTCGCAGGTTTTTGTTTTTTGGTTTGAGTACCTTCTGAATGAGCAAATAAGAATCAATTCTGGCAATGGATCTATATAATTCCTAAATAGACTATTCTTTTGTCACTATATATTTTAAATGCAGTACATGCATACTACTATTTAACCCTTACATGCGCTTCGTTTGTGACGTGAGCACACACGCGCAGACTGAGAGTCTGCAAACTTATACTCATTCTTCAAATTTAATAGCGTATTTTTACAGTATTTTTGTGGAATATCAATAGACCTTGTGTTCCAATTAATATCACTCAATTATTGGATTCTTTTGTATTTTTATTAGATTTTTGATATATTTAATGAAATCTTTTTAATGATTTGTTATAACACATTTCACTGAGAACAATCTGATAGTGAAATAAATATTAAAAATAGAGAAAATCAAGACATTAATATTAATAATAATAATATAATAATAATATAATAACAATAATAATT
>JAHLJT010002708.1:0-16837 GCA_031308135.1 Acheta domesticus | reverse complement strand
CACTGCTGAGCCTTTCCTCCGACCACCGCCTCCATCGTGCTCCCTTCCGCCGTTGCCACATCTGCCTCGGGCGGCGTCGCCCCGGCGGCGGTTGGGCGGTTTGAGAAACTGCGCTTCAAGAAGTAAAGGGGACCTCTGCGAAGGCCCCGTGCCAGCAGCGTTGCCAGCAGCGCACGACGCAGGAATTTCCTTTTTACGAGGCATTTGCGGAAGAAAATACTGAGGGGGCAAAGAAAAGGCACAAGTTGATGTACCAGGAAGTGAAAGACGTGATACATATCATAGTAATGAAAGTATGTTTGATGAGTGGGTTTTTTCCAATGTCTAGGGCTACCGTCAATGAATGCATGATTGAAACTTTTTTGTCCGGTGTCCAAGAAATGAATATAAAAAGCTATTGATATTAGCAACTAAGCTGCTCATCTACTGGCCAGTAATATCAAAAAGCATTTTGTTATTTCTGGTTGCGCAAAAATTCAATTTACTTCATAGGGAATGGGCCATGTGGGAACGGATAAACAGTCCACATCAAACACTAAGAATGGCAGACGGAGCTCATTTGGAAAGAAAGAATTAGCTGCAGTTCGTAGACCATTGTTTAAGGTACTGCACTGACATTTTGACATTAAAATAGTCATTAAACGTCATAGTTAATTATGAAATAAGGTAGAATGAATACTATTGACAGCATTGAACATGGAATTATTTCAAGTGAGATGAAGTTTCATTTGACTAAATGTCGTGATGACATGGATGGGAGGGAGTATGTGGCGGGAGAAAGACGAACTCCTGGTTGGCTATTAACAGCGGTTTATTGTAAGCCCTGGTTTCAAGTACAATGTTACATCCTAACAGAGGCTACGCAGTCCAGCACTCAGTCGGTCGTTGCCATGAGGGTGGGGGAGAGGTGGTAGGCAGCGGCAGCGGCAGCGGCGGCGGCGGCGGCGGCGGCAATGGCGGTAACAAAGGCAGATAGGCTGGCGGTGGGTCGCTTGGCTCAGCCTGGCGTCGATTCCCGACTTGGTCAACCCGAAGGCAACCGTGGAGTCGGGACGCCGGCGATCAGTACCATGCTCACGAAGAGCGGTAACAAGCGACATCTCGGCGGCCGTACGCCGCCTTTATATACTGCCGGGTCAGTCCATCCCTGCGGCAGCGGGGGTGGCATTGCCCTCGGTTGGGTCACTCACAGGGAGGCGGGGGACGGGCGGTCAGCCCGCACATCTGGTAGCCATGCCGGCCTCGACCCGGGCGAAGTGAAAGCGGAAGCGTCTACGGCAGCGTCGCTTCACCACATCACCCCGCCCGTAAACAGCCGCGGGGGGGGGGGAATTTCGGAGACCCGACTGAGTACTGTACTATTTAATAAAAATTACATGCAATACACATGAACAAATGTGGCATATGTTAGGCTCTTAAACACCGAGATAACAAAACATGATCAAAACGGTACCACAAAAGACATAAAACACACAATAATGAAAAGGCATGGCACATTAAAAAACACTTGACAAGAAGGCATAGTTCACAGATATGTACAACAAGCACTTAAAGAAGGACAAAAATATGTAGCATCAAGAGATAGAAGATGAAACAGACACATAAAGAGGCATATCACTTGACTGAATAAAAGAAACGAATCTACACATGACATAAAACAATATTCTTTGGCTTTTTTGCAGATTTTGCATCAGTTCATGAGTCTATTAGTTTTTTTTTGGCTTTACCTACTATTTTATTCACATTTTGCGCCACTATCTTCTTGTACTTATAATTCACTGTCACTTTTCATACATAATCACTGTTGCACTTAAGTTTTCAGCACTAAAATATTTTCTTGTTCGTTCGCAACACAAAACTAATAACCATATACGGCTTCAACACTTGCACAAGGAGGCCTTTACTTTCTCTTAGCGCCAGGTCCTCGATTATTGCCTTGGTAAAGCCGTATGGATTAGGCGAAGGTTCTGTTAACCTGCGGGTGGTTCTGTCCATTGCGTTGTCGTTTGCGGCTTCGGCGGTTGTTTGGCGGTCGGTCAGCTATCATCCGCCAGTCGTACACGCGCGCCTCCGGCTGCGGGCGCAGACAGTGCGCATACACCGTGCAAAGGGCGTATGAAGGCAGGTCCATCTCGCACGCGGCGGCCATCTCATCTGCAGGCGCGTTCGTGTTGCCCGACACTAGTGACTGCGTGCCCCACAGGCAGGGCCTGTGCTCGAACCCAGGAGTGCCCGGCACCAGCAACGGAAAGTTCATCTCGCATGTTGCGGCCAGCATCTCGCCCGCCAGCACGTTCGCGTCGCCCGTCACCAATGGCAGCAAGTCACGTTGGCAGCATTTGCGCTCGAACCGAGAAGTGTCCACGGCGCCATCAGGGCGCCACCGCGGGGCCTTCTCGCGCCTTCCACACACCAGCAAGTGGGCAGGATACAGTTCGGTGCCCACCGGCCGCAGATTCTGCGGAGGCGAGTAGGCCAGAAGGCTCGTGATAAGCGTTGGCCACACAGTATGCTGGGCCATCCACTCGGTCATGCCTCCGCCGCAACGGTCATGCCTCCATGCCTGTTCCTCCGCCGCAACGCCGGCCTCCGGCTCCAGCAGCGACGACAATCGTGCCAATTTGCCACTTTGGAAAGTAGTAGGAAGGTTTGGGTACCAACTAGGATCTGAGACACTGGACTGAGATGCCGCTGCATAAGGCACAATTGAAGCAAATCCTTCTTTTGAGTCAGAAGTTACACTATGCAAAATACTGGATTCGTCAACACGTTCTAATATATCAATTTCTTTCTCTTTGAATCCCAAAATTTTGGAATTGGTAAGCAGCGCTACGCGAGGATCAGTTTTTGTATTATTGGTCTTAACTGTTCTACAAGGGACAACTACGGGGGAATCATCAACTGCATTAGACACCTCTATTAAATTTATTAAAACATTGGAAATCTCCTCATTAGGCGTACAGGCACATTTACCCTCTGTCTCGCCCAAGTTCATCTTTCTAACCTGAAACACATGAGTTTCCCCTTCGGGCGTACAAGCGCGTTTCTCCGCTGTCCCGCCCGCGTTCAACTTACTAGCTCGAAAAACGTGAGTTCCCCCTTCGGGCGTACAAGCGCGTGTCTCCGCTGTCCCGCCCGCGTTCAACTTACTAGCTCGAAAAACGTGAGTTTCCCCTTCGGGCGTACAAGCGCGTGTCCCCGCTGTCCCGCCGGCGTTCAACTTACTAGCTCGAAAAACCTGAGTTTCCCCTTCGGGCGTACAAGCGCGTATCTCCGCTGTCCCGCCCGCGTTCTTCTTACTAGCGCGAAAAACGTGAGTTTCCTCTTCGGGCGTACAAGCGCGTGTCTCCGCTGTCCCGCCCGCGTTCATCTTACTCGCTCGAAAAACGTGAGTTTCCTCTTCGGGCGTACAAGCGCGTATCTCCGCTGTCCCGCCCGCGTTCATCTTACTCGCTCGAAAAACGTGAGTTTCCTCTTCGGGCGTACAAGCGCGTGTCTCCGCTGTCCTGCCCGCGTTCATCTTACTAGCGCGAAAAACGTGAGTTTCCTCTTCGGGCGTACAAGCGCGTATCTCCGCTGTCCCGCCCGCACACATCTCACTCGCGTTCATCTCGCCTATTTCGCTCTCTGTCAACGCCCCTAGCAGATCCAAATAACCCGTGTCCCGATGTCCTGCATCTATGTCTACTACCTTTCCCACATATTGATGTTCGCTCGGCTCGTCTGCAAAAGAAATCAAATCGCCACACGGCGGTTTCCTAATTTCATTTGGTTCCATCCGAGGAGCGAGAGTCGTCACGTGCCCCTCGCAAACCTGCATTGTCTTGTTTCGTAACGAAATACTACTTCCATACTTCACCATGAAATCTAAGCCAAGTATCCCTGCATAGTTGGTAGTTCCTAATTCTACGACGAGCGTGTCATGCTCGTATGTTGCTTGATCGATCACAAATGGCACATTGCACTGACCTAGTATCTGAAGATTGTGCCCAGAAGCGCTTTTAATTGCCGAACGATAATTTGAAAGTGGAAGTTGGCCGAAAGGAAAAATTTTAGAATCGCATAAAGTAACCGCAGCTCCTGTGTCGACCAGAAATTGGTGCTGACGTCCTAAAATACCTACACTAATTGTCATGCCGTCTGCCGGGGTAACGGCTAATACTTCATCCCCGACCTCGTGGTCGGGATTTATCAGTTTCCCGAATTCACGTCCCGTTTTTGACAGTCTACCGTACAGTGGCCGGATTCTTACATTTACTACATATTATCGATGGGCATTTCCGTATGTTGTGGCCTGCCTGCCCGCAATTAAAACACTTTCGTTTCTTCTCCGGACAATCTCGCGAAAAATGGCCTGGTTTTCCGCAATGATAGCACACTCTCGCTGCGAGTGGCTGTCGAGGAGGTGGCGGTGGTTGCTGTGCGAATCCCGGGCTCCGACCTCGGGGTGGATGCTGAATGGCAAAGAACTCTGAACCTGCACCGAACGGCAATGCCGATGAGTAATCTCGGTTGCCCTCTCTTATATTACCATAAGAGGGAAAGGCGGAACTCTGCACCGGCACAGACGGTTGTGGCGGTATTGCCTGTTCCGAATACCCGTACGGCGAGTTGGGCGCATAGAAAGAATTTTGTACCGCCGACTGCGGCATTGTTGCCCACTGTGCGTACCCTTGCAGGGGGTCGCTGCCTAGAGAGTTCAGCGAGTTGACTGTTCGTGTCGCAGACGCATAATTCCTAGCAATCGCTTCTTCTTGTTTTGCAACCGCTACTGCTTCTAGCATTGTTTTTGGATTACGCACCGAAACGAACCGACCTATTTCCTCTCTCAGACCTGCTAGAAACTGCGCTAATAATCTTTCCTCGAACATCGCCTTGGTTGCAACTGCGTCGGGATTACTGTAGCAGTTTCGTAGCTGTCGTTCTAGCGTCGCGAGCCTGCTCGCGAAGTCACTTGTCGACTCCAAGTGCTTTTGACTACAGTCGTTAAACATCTTCTCTAAAGTAGACCGAGATAATTTCGGGGAAAATCTATCTTTCATATACTTGCAAAAATCCGAGTAGGACGCCACTACGTACGCATTGTTCTCCACAAATTCCGATGCAACACCAGCTAGACGTAAGCGGGCTACGCCTAGTGTTTGGGCCTCACTCCAGTTGCTAAAACTGCTAACTATTCGAAGACGTTCTAAAAAGGTTTCAATGCGGGTACCGTCCTCACCAGTGAACATTGGAACAAGACAGATTTGTCCGGCTGATACGTTAGCTTGTACCGAAAGATTTTGTGATGTGGGAGTTCTGTCGCCTTCAATTGTAAATACGGGAGATACAAAATCCATGAGATTCGTGCCAAGCCCAGTTTCCCAGGGCAAGGGGAACTGCTGATTGCCTCGTTGCGACATGCTGCTGCTTAATCAATCCTGCGCGAAAAATTTTGAATACAAAATGAAGAAAAAAATTTTGGATGGCCGTTACTTTACCCTAGTTCGCTTTCTCTCGCATTGCTGCTGATGGCCTACTCATGGTGGGGTTCGAACCCGTGCTCCCTTTCGGGGCCCGGATTACCATCCCACGCTCCCTCCCTTTCGGTTCGAGCTCACAACCCCGCACCTGACGCCAATATGTCGTGATGACATATATGTCGTCAGGACCCCACACCTGACGCCAATATGTCGTGATGACATGGATGGGAGGGAGTATGTGGCGGGAGAAAGACGAACTCCTGGTTGGCTATTAACAGCGGTTTATTGTAAGCCCTGGTTTCAAGTACAATGTTACATCCTAACAGAGGCTACGCAGTCCAGCACTCAGTCGGTCGTTGCCATGAGGGTGGGGGAGAGGTGGTAGGCAGCGGCAGCGGCAGCGGCGGCGGCGGCGGCGGCGGCAATGGCGGTAACAAAGGCAGATAGGCTGGCGGTGGGTCGCTTGGCTCAGCCTGGCGTCGATTCCCGACTTGGTCAACCCGAAGGCAACCGTGGAGTCGGGACGCCGGCGATCAGTACCATGCTCACGAAGAGCGGTAAACAAGCGACATCTCGGCGGCCGTACGCCGCCTTTATATACTGCCGGGTCAGTCCATCCCTGCGGCAGCGGGGGTGGCATTGCCCTCGGTTGGGTCACTCACAGGGAGGCGGGGGACGGGCGGTCAGCCCGCACATCTGGTAGCCATGCCGGCTCGACCCGGGCGAAGTGAAAGCGGAAGCGTCTACGGCAGCGTCGCTTCACCACATAAACATTACACTGCTTTTCCTTCGTGAACTGATGATTCTGTCGCAGTGTTTGTGAACTGTGCTGTGCTTTAGGGACATCTGGTTACTACTACTACTGCGCGTCAGGTTTTCTATTTTTCTCCTAGGCGTTTGGTTAACTTGATTGTTTTGTGCTAGGATTTGGGATTTTGTAAACACCTGTATAACAAACTTTTGTTATTTTTATTCCTTTTTATTTCTGAAAATAAGATATACTACTTGAGTTCGTGCGATAATTGTAACACATTGTAAATAACGTTTTAAAAGGGAAGAAAAGTTGTTCTTGAACCCAGCATCAAGAGTTTTCAACCACATCTGCTATCGAGTGAATATAGTAGAACTATAGTTGTGCTATATAGTAGAACCTCCAGAAAATGCCCATTTTGTCGCTATTAAATGAGAAATGTAACTCGTTAACCATTAGAGACACTGAAATCTAAATTAAAGATAACAACAGTAGTTGCCGAGTTATGCCCGACGAGTTGTAGTGTAAGTGGTTTGCGGGTTGCATGTACGTATCGTGTTTCTCAGTACATCACAAGTTACTGTATAAACTTTGTCTTCAATTTTTTTTTATGCAACAGTAGCACGCATATGGGACTTTGTGTTGATTTCTTATAAATGGTACAAAAACGTCATCTTTCTTTATACGCCACGATACGATTACAATCTGTCTCAGTAACCGAGTTCACGGTCCTATAATACATACTGAAGTGAAAACTCAGAAGTAGCACTAGAGTAAAAGGTTATTTTATTATTTCAATGTAATTAAACATCTATGCGTCAATATTTCTTTATTACATAAAAAATGTACATACACATTTTTAACTTAATATAGGTCATTCAATGATACACTTTTAAAGCTAATTATACACTATTTGATTATACATTTTCTGGTAAATTTTCGTCAATTGATTCGGAGGAGAATATATGCTTATTAATTCAAAAATAGAATTTATAACTTGATGATGTCATTTATAGCGATAGCTTTAGTGAATTTTTAAAACTATACTATTCTAAATAAATTCTATAACAATAAATAATAATTCTTCTGATATTATTATTTCTTTTATTTCATTAATAGCACTCAACGTTCTTTCACACAAAAACAAAGATAATGAAAACATTGTCGAAACAAATTAAATTATTTTGCTCATATTCATGAAACAAAATAAATACAAAAAATACCGTTCTTTTTCGTCCAACTACATCCTACACAGGACAAAACATTTCCAATTATATCAGTCAATATCTGTGCTGAATGAAATCGAATTTCAATTATACTTCACAAAGGCGCCGCCCACACCATCATTTGCGTTCTGACGCGGAACCACCACTCGCGAAACGGGGCTAATCGATGTAGAGTCGAAAGGCACAATGCACGACGTCAGCACAAATCGCGACAAAGACGGAACAGAATTCTCAGTAGTCCTCGATTGATTCTTTTGATCCTTTCAACACTGTGACTTCGGCGTTGTGGGAAAGCCAGTTACCAGGTTCATTAAGGTAGCACTGGATCAGCAGCGATTGGAGATCAAATGCACCCAAAATGTTAACTTAGTATTGAGTCAATATTAATTAGTGGTACTATTTATGTTTTTTATGGAAAGTGAGTTTCTGGTAGATTAAATTTCAACCCAGCAAAAATGTCTCAGATCCCCAAAACGAAAGAGAATAGGGGAAACGCGTTTTGTAACTTTGATAGAAATAAAGTTTATGCTAGTACAAGCTCCATTGATAAGAGCAATAAATTGCTATTTTACATTTATTCAGCACAAAACTTGGACTGACTTTGTGCATGATTTGACTCACTCTGCCCAGTTGCTTCAAAATAAATTCATTGTTAAATGAAGAATGTAACAAATATATACTGTACAAATTGATTATGCCTATTATATTACCTTTTTTACCACTATATGGTCTTTATATTTGAATTTAAATTCATCACCATGGTTCGTTTTAATTTAGTAGTTTCATATAATAAATTCGATTCTTATCAATTAAATTTACTAGGAAAATAATTATTTCTGCTCCATCTTAATATGTAATAACAATCTGAACGATGAGATTTATATTTCTTGATAAATATTTTGAAAATTACTACCTCGACCTCTGAACAACAGCAGATCTAACTAACTAAAGACCGGAAAAGATCTCAGAATTAAGAGATATCATAGGGGTGGATTTTAATCAAATGTCCTTTTTTCTTTTCATTGTAAAATAACGTAATTTAGACTTACATTTAATGCTATTTTGCATTTTTCGTCGCTTTGGACTAATAACTCATTTTTTACCCTTTCCCGCAATTTTTAATACATTTCCGCTGATTTTATTGATTTTTACATCATTTTAATGATACTTGCTTTAAACAATATTTAAGAGATGCAACAAATATTTTCTACAGAATTCCTGAGTAGCCTATTCGATTTCTTCGCTAAGAAATCGTAATGTCAGTACATATGTTACTTGGTGGATTTGGAATATCCAACAGGATATTCATCCGAACTGGTTTTGATAAAAAAATTTACGAATTTTTTCTTTGCTTTTGGGGCATTTTAAAAATGTTTTAAGAGCATTTTATTGATGATTTTGATGATGTTTTAGGTAATAAAAATCCACCCCCTAGATATCACTAATTTAAATTAAGCAATGAATACTCATTTAAACTCATTTACAAGAGGCTTCATTGAAATTAAATATAGCTAAATAATGTAACACCGAGCGAAGTGGCTCAGTGCGTAGCGTGCTGGATTCGCAATCGGGATGTGCGGGTTCCATCCTCGGGTCGGTCATCCTGACCGGGGTTTTCGTGGTTTTCCTTGGTCATAAGACGAACGCTGGAATAGATCCAAAAGCCCACGAATATCTCCCACCACCCACTACCCCACCTAATACCTCTCCATCAACCTAGTCCTTTCTCCTCCCATTATCACCATATTTAATAATAATAATAATAATAATAATAATAATAATAATAATAATAATAATATCTAGTATCTATCTATAATAATGGATATCTAGTACCTCAGATAATTTTGGGGCCAGCCAAGAACACCGACGGCCGACAGCAAAACAGAATAAACAGCTCTGTACCCCCATGGATGAACAGAATTATGAAACGGATAGCCGACACTCGGCGCGAATATCACTCTTAGCTGAGGCATCTTCTAAATCAACGCACACCTCTAAAGTTCAACGAAAAATATTCAATGTTGAACAAAAATACCAAATTGAAAATGACACCAGCAGGCTAATGGTAGTTGAGAAGCTTAAAGAGAAAATTCAAGCATGGGCTCAACGAATTAGACGTTACAAACGCAGAATAGATTTCCGTGTGCAGAATCGGTTGTTTGAAACTGACGCGAAGAAATTATATCGCAATCTGACTCAGAAACCGAATGGCAATGCTGTCACTCCTTCAAAAGATGATGTCGAGGCATTTTGGGCAGCAATCTGGGAAGAGAGCAGATCCTACAACAAAGATGAATCTTGGCTTCAATCTGAAGTTGATGCTGCAAATGAACTTGTGGAAACAGTGGAAGATGTTCACGAATTCTTGGAAGAGGACCTCTTCCAAGCAATTAAGAACATGGGAAACTGGAAATCCCCCGGGATTGATAAGATCCAGATTTATTGGATTAAGAGACTAACAGCATTACATCCGCATCTGGCAAAGGCTATTAATAATATTAAGAAAATCTCAAGGAACTCCGGAATGGCTCACACGCGGCATCACGTATCTGCTACCCAAAGAGGGAGACAACTCTTTGGCGAAGAACTACAGGCCAATCACTTGTCTGCCAGTACTGTATAAAGTTATAAATTCAGCCATAGCTGACAAAATGTACAGATATCTAGAGAAGAATCATCTAATGCCAGCTGAACAAAAAGGATGTCGTAAAGGTTCTTATGGCTGTAAGGAAATCTTGCTACTGAATAAAGTCATCTTGAATGATGTAAAGAAACGAAAACGTAATTTGAGCAGGGCTTGGATTAACTACCAAAAAGCCTTTGATAGTGTTACCATACGATTGGATTTTGAAGACCCTGGAGATCTATCGATTTATCCTAGACTTATTGAATTTTGCAAGGCTAGAATGAAGTCATGGAGTACCAGGTTACTAATACAGAGCAGAAAGGAAGCAGTAGAAACCAGAAATATTCAGATCAACAGGGGGCATTTTCAAGGAGATTCACTAACCCCTCTGCTGTTTTGCATTAGTTTGATCCCACTATCGAGACAGTTGTCGCAAGCTGACTTTGGTACAAGCTCCATGGTGATGAAGGCCAGTATCACATTTGTTTTACATGGATGATCTGAAAGTGTTTGCTAAGAATGAAGCGATTCTCTCCCAAATGCTGTCTGTCGTGAATGACTTTAGCAATGACATCTGCATGAAGTTTGGTCTTGACAAGTGTGCAAAAATCAATTTAAAAAGAGGCAAACTGACAACGTCAGAGAGCATTGAAGTTGATATGCACACTGTGATACAAGATCTTGAGCCAGGTAAAACTTACAAATATCTGGGCATTGAAGAATGTGAGACCATCTCGAACAACACAATGAAAGAGAGAATTCGCAAGGAGTATTACAGAAGAGTGAGACTTGTCCTGCAGTCTGCTCTGAACTCCAGGAATAAAATATCTGCAATTGGTAGTCTGGCGGTGCCTGTAGTTGAGTACAGTTCCGGACTAGTGGACTGGACTGAGCAAGAAATCCGCATCATGGATCGAAAAACCAGAAAACTGCTAACAATGCATCATGTCGCCCACCCTCGAGCTGAAGTACATAGACTTTATGTGTCACGTAAGGAAGGAGGAAGAGGCCTCAGACAAATTGAAGCCTCCTGGCACAATGCAATAGTTGGAATGGGAAAATATGTAGTCAGTCATCAAGATGACCCTCTAATGAGGCAGGTCATGAAATCTGACCGAAAAATGGGAAACAGAGGCATTGGTAGTGTAGCAAAAAGCATTGCAAAGAAAACTATGCAAGACACGTCAAATAACACAGACACTGAACTTCTGGTACAATAAACATGAAATGTGAGACATAAAAAAGGTTAAAGAAGTCGTGGAGGGACAAACCCCTCCATGGGCAATATCTAAAAGAATAGACAAGGTGCAGATCAATAAAGATCAATCATTTATGTGGCTTAAAAGGGGAAGAATGAAGCCAGAATCGGAAGCAGTTCTAGTAGCTGCTCAAGATCAGGCGTTGAGAACACGACATTATGATAAAGCGGTTCTCAAAATTTCCCAAGATGATAAATGCCGAATTTGCCAGGAGCAAGTAGAAACCATTAATCATATTGTCTCAGCTTGTCCAATTCTAGCAAAGACCGAATACTTAAAAAGACACGACAGGGCGTATAGTTACCTCCCACTGGCAGATCTGTACCGCCCTCGAAATTCCAAATACATGCCCCAAGTGGTACGAACACTCACCAAAACCTGGTGACGTCTGTTGGATTGTGTACGATACTGTACGACCAACAAATTCAAACTGATCGCACGATAGCGGCAAACAAACCGGATATAGTTATCCGGGATTTAGAGAAAAACTCGTGTTCTACTTGTGGATGTTGCTGTGCCTTGCGATCAAAATGTCGTTACCAAGGGAGGCAGAGAAACGTCTTAAATACAAGAGTTTGGAAATCGAGATCAGCCGAATGTGGGGCGTAAAAGCACAGGTCGTCCCGATAGTTATCGGAGCTCTGGGATTTGTTCCGCAAAATTTGAGTAAGAACTTGTCTAAACTCCCAGGTAATTCAAAGGACTGGGAAGTGCAAGAAATAGCTTTATTTGGAACAGCCCACATTTTGCGCAAAGTATTGTAGAGGCACCGATAGTCGCTAGATCTACTCCTTAGGTAGCTGGTTGCAACCTGGAGTAGATTTTATACTCAGCCGACTCATAACATCTTTAGTCGTGATGTAATGGAATAATAATAATAATAATAATAATAATAATAATAATAATATAATGTAACAATGCAGTGATCAGTGGAATGAAAAATAAACATATTATGAGTAAATAGGATTGAAGTAGTACTGTTAAATAATGCCTAATTTGAAGATTTGAAACGCTCATCACGTTTCCCCACCTTAAGAATTGGAGGTCTTGCCCAACTGTGAGGTGAATCACTTATTAATTGAACAAACTCTTTAAGTGAACTCTAATATATTTGTGAAATACAAACATGTACAGTAATGAAACTCAACATGTATGCTGTAAAGAAGTTCAACGAATATTTCAGTAGCTATCCGTGTCTAAAAATAAAAAGACAATAATTCCAATTTCTAGTGCTTCTGAAAAGCCATCCACTGTTTTTTATATTCTCCGTTTATAAAAACCATCAACAGCAAAACGTTCCACACAAAAGCACTCAAGTGTACACGTACCATAGCAGGTGTCTGTGGTGATGGAGTTTCGGGGCCTTCCCGTTCCCTCCAATACATTCACACTTTGCCACCTAAGCGTTCTCCTGCCTTCTTTCCGTCACGGGAATTTTATGGCCAACTGGATCCAGAGGCGTGCTGTGTTCCACTTTCTTATTCCTCGGGGGCTCAGGCAGAACTGTGACGTAAAATTTGATTAACCGCTTGCGCCTCCGCGGGCCACCCGCAAGGCAGTGTACAAATAAAGGAAAAAGGGGCAACCCACGTGATGTATTCGGATGCGATAAGAATTCATACGCTACTGCACTTGAATTTCAGAACAGATATTCGAGCTCGAGTTAGGATGCGTCATGAATACACTATGAATAATATTATATGAAAAACGTATTATACTAGTAAAATGAGACGCAGCTGTCGCTCTCTTACAAAATATACTCGTTTACTGCAAATCTTCCGCTCCCACAGCTTGAAATTACCAACTTCAGACGCGGAGTTGCGAGCTGGCAATAGGTTCACCGTTTTACAATACTTATTATCTTTACTTCGCTTCCATTTTGTGGCACGAAGGTTAATAATACATTTATTCGCTGAAGATACGTTCTCTAAGAAAGTTTTGCTGATTAGGTGTTTTATAAGTCAGGGCAAGTGAAGCGAGACAAATAAAGTGTGAAATAAAGAATATCAAAAACTGCATTGTGCTTATTTAGGGTAACTTTTGAAGTTTTTCGGGAATGTTTATTATCTCATATCTGTGTTCGTATTACCAGCCCACGTGCCATCTTGCAATATGTAGTATATATCCATCTTTCTACAAAAAGACATTTCCACTGGAATGACGATTCTTGATGTTATTCCTGCCATCAACAAAATAATGTCATTCATAAGAAATTATTTTCTAACTATATTCTACAAATTTCTCTGGTTGATGCTTAAAAAATATAACGAGACAACGATTATTTTTAAAACAAACACAATAGTGTTCGTCAACCTGAGGAAAATGGATGTACTCATTCTTGTGGACAAATGAAGAATTTTAATATTTACTGACTTTATTAATGGTAAATATTAGGTAAAATGGACTGTTGAAGTATTTCCACGCAATCTTCTCCCTTAATAATAATAATAATAATAACAATAATAACAATAACAATAATAATAACAATAATAACAATAACAATAATAACAATAATAATAATAATAATAATAATAATAAACCGAGCGAAGCGCGTAGCGCGCTGATTTCGCTGTCGGAAGGCGCTGATTCGATCCCCGAGCGGGCCATTCTGACCGGGGTTGTCGTGGTTTCCCTCTGTCAAAGGCAAAAACCAATGGAATGGTTCAGAAACGCCATGATCATTTCCCATCATCAACCTACAACCTCATAGTTCATAATTCAAGGATTAACAACTTTTCTTACCAAGAGGAACAGCCGAAAAGCTGATTCCCATAATTACGCCCATCTCTCTCCAGTGCAGAATATGACTAGGCCTCGGAAGAGAACGTGTAGCGCGGTCAAAATGACCGATACGCTAATAATGATTATGATGATGATAATAATAATAACAATAATAACAATAATAATAATAACAATAATAATAATAACAACAATAATAATAACAGTAATAATAATAACAATAATAATAATAACAATAATAATAATGTGTATGTATTTGGCATTTTGGGTCGATAATCCGACTTTGTCGGTGAACGGTGTTCCCCATGCTTATACCTAGGTCCATTTCTACGCTTATGGAGTAAGAGAGAGACGTGGTGAACATGACGTACCCCCTTTACTGCACCGTAGCTAGCGAACTCCGCCCAGCTGAGCTTTTCTTCGTCACACAGCTACAAAAACTGAGGCGATTATTAAGGAAAGCTACAACAATTTTTTCCCTAGATCGTGATCACACCATGGGAAGCTAGTACGCTGCCCATGAGTCATCTTAGAAGCTATAATAATGATGATAATAATAATAATAATAATAATAGTAATAATAGTAAAATGGCAATGAAATTATTGTTTTGTTAGAGATCTACATTTCCCAAAATTGACAACCTCTGTTTCTGTATGTAACGTCTCTCATTCTACAATCTTCGTCTATATATTACTAACGATACAGCGGATATTGTAGTGAAAAGGATAAATACTTCCCAACTTCTGCTTCGAGGAACCACAGTACCCAAGAAAGTATTGCTACTTGAAACGTGCATGTCCCGGCAAACAAATACGTTTCTCCGGCAGCTGTACTATCCACCAATGTCAGCCGAGGACCAAGAACAGCATCCAGTCGAAGGAAAGAAACGCAACGGACCAGGAGAACTCTTATGAAGACGATAGTGACTCGCGCATCAGCGAGTCCACCTGCAGAGCGACCTCGCTGCGAAAAGAATATGGCATCGTGGAGGAGCCACATTCACGAACACAGAACGTCTGCTAGCCAGCGATGCGAGATACAGTTTCAAGTGGGCTGGCAGGGAGCAGAAGAGTGAAGATGCTCTCTTCGAATGTGTTCCTCTTCTGAGATATGCGGTCTTTTGAATGCCACGTAGCAGAAGTTGGGAGACTAAGAAAGACGAAAAAACGATATCATGCCTATGTGTGTGACTATTGTAGTGCATGGGTATGAAATAATGTGGTATACAAATAATACACTGTAACAATAAAAATTACGTACCAACTAAAGCCGTAATCGATTTGATATATCAATCAGACTGCATGTTTCATGTTGCATGTTTCCGTTCTCCTATTGTGGTGTCAAGTTGTTCACTTTGTTAATCGTTGGAATAAAATAAAGTATTTGTTTTCTGTTAGAAAAACTATAATTCCTTACTATTTTAAAATTTATTTCTACAAATATTAAATGATTGATATTTTATTATGTCTACTAATATATCTTATACTGTGTATGGTTTCATTTAAATCATTATAAAGTAGGGTCAGCAAATTCTACTAGTACCTATTCTCACCACAGCGTTTGGGGCAGTGTAAAACAATAGAGCTCTCTAGAGTATGAGTATATACTTTCAGGGGCACTTCCTGGTTATCCACGCAAACACACTCGGCTCGGCTCCAGTCTAGTTGAAAATACTAGCTGAATCCTTGCAAAAATTTGTTCACTTATGCTCGTAAAGGATTCTGAAATACTATATATTTAAAACATACGATAATATAAATTTTTTAAATGAAATATTTTGATCAGAATCATCTTTAACACAAAACTGATTTTTTGTATTATTTTAGCATATTATTTTTAAATTACATCAGTGAAGCTCCAACAGGGGGGAAGATTTGGATTCTGTCTGTCCCGCATGGGTGGGAAGCCCAACGAAAATTGGTCTCATGACCTCAACCGCCAACACAGTACAGTTCTCCATAAGTCAAATATCTGTTAACAATACGCTATTCGCGATCACAAATGCAAATATAGAGTGGAATAAACTTCTAAAAATCTAATTTTGTAGATTATGAGATATGAAAACAAAACCAGTGTCTCTACGGGACACAAAAATCTGCTTTTAAGACATTTCAACGCCACAAAATAATATTTTAAATGATGGAGTACTTGAGGTACCTGATCATTTAAAAATTGCCTCAAAACTTGCTCCAATTTGTTTCTTGTAAGAATAGAACGAAAATACTTATAAGGATGGCATAGAATCGATTTTCACTGTTAACTCAGAATTTGGGAAAATTACAAAAAGTTGAAATATTTGGCATCCCGTGGTATAATTACATTATTGAAGATCGTGACTTTTCAAATGAAGTCTTTTTCGCATACTTTTGAGTGAAATTGGGCACATTTATAAATACGATTTTTAAACTTACAAATGTTTCTTTGAACGGAAAATTTTTAATTTACAAGTATTAAATTTTTGAAAAAAAGGTTCCTTAAACATTGCGATGCTGACAGGTTTTAAAGTTCAAATAATCTAAGTTTGGTTTTGTTGCTACGAAAACTGATGATGTTGGCTCATCTCTCATTTGATGCTCTTTGATGATTACAAAGGATATTAAAAGACGCAAATTCATAGAAAGATCAGTATTATTTATATCATAGTTTATGAAATTATTATTTTGTTACATATCCTTACGTTTACGAAAAACGTATATTTTGTTACATATTCGTTTACAAATAACATGTTAAAAATATTTATGCCTCGTATGGCAGGGGGTTCGGTTAGGTGAGG
>JAHLJT010002707.1:0-36722 GCA_031308135.1 Acheta domesticus | reverse complement strand
CATTAACAATTTTTGTCATTCTGTTTCCAGAAAAGGTTTCTTTTCAAGGGCGAAGCATCACAACTATATTATGTTCCCATAACTTGGACAATGGAAGGTCGTTCTTTTGAATCTGGAGGCCAAACCATTACCTTACCCCGCAAAATCCAGTGATAGAGTTGGATGGAGTCATTTGCCTTCTGAAAGGAGTTGGGTGATATTTAATGTTCAGGAAACTGGTGAGCTCTTACCTCTTCAACACAAAATATGATCTGAGATACAGTCTCAGCACTCGCACTAATTTGCATATTTACCCTGTCTTGAAATTACAGGCTACTACAGGGTTAACTACGACGCCACAAACTGGAATCTGATATCGACATTCTTAAAGAATATCCACAGATCCATCAGCGATATTCATGTGTTGAATCGTGCCCAGCTCTTGGATGATGCTTTTAATCTGGCCCGGGCAAGTCAGCTATCATACGAAATTGCATTTGATTTAGCGGGTTATCTTGTCAGAGAAACTGATTATATTCCTTGGTCTTCTGCATTGACAGCCCTATCCCATTGAATCGTATGCTTGCAAATGACATACGTTACCCCCATTTTTAAGGTAGGTATTGAATGTGTTATAAAACCTCTCCTATTTTTTTACATAGCAACGTTCGTTAGTTCTGTCCATATACTTTCAAAGCTTTGTTTATGTTCCAATATTTTTGTTGCTATTTTGTAACTGATCAAGACCTAATATTACAATCAATTTAAGGAAGTGTTTCAAGATATTTTAATGATTTCATATATCAAACATTATCGCCAGTGAGTGTAACTACTGGTCTTATGAATTTGTTAATACAGTAAAACTTAACACGGAATCTTTGTAAGGCGGAAACCTGACATTCCAGCCAAAAATCTCATAATGGAACGTTTTAATTCGTGAAATGACATAATAACGCGGAAATGGAATGGTTTTTAGAGAATGGAAAGTATTACTTGGCTAAGAGGTTACGTCTTAGACAGGGTTTACTGTATACAAATGTAAAGTAAATCAAATTTGGAACAGGGAAAATGGCGCAACGTGACGTAGTTCAAGACTGCGTTAGTAGGCGACTCACTGGGTGGACCTTGAGATTGACTTGCACTGATCCTGGGTGGGCACTGGGCGACTCATTGGGTGCTTATTTTGCAGGTAATGGGTTTGGCCAGTAGCTTGTTCTGTCATCCCGCCGGCAGGGTAGTTAAAGGAAGTTAAAATTATTAATATCAAATCGTTAAAAGATAACTTTAATTTTCTTAAAATAAAGAAATCATTAATAGATAGTCACGGTTACACTCTTTTTTAATATTAAATTTTCACTTTTTCTACTGCATACATTTCAATTTTGAAATACATTTCAATATCCAGATACTATCTTTGTTTCAGCGTTACGTGTTGCGGCTGCTTGATAGAATTTTTGACCGTCTCGATTTCAATGTGCCTAAGCGCCACGACGAGAAACTACTTCTGAATAAAATCGCCACGTGGGCATGTGCCTTGGGACACCAGAAGTGCCTCGATACGGCAACAAATGCGTTACGACTCTATATAGAAGAAGACACGTTGTTAGTAATAATACCTTCATTTTTCCTCTTAGATAGATATGTTTAATATATTCAGGCGTGTCAATAGGCGGTGAAAACACACCAACACGACACAAAAAAAAACATCAACACCACACTTATAATATTTACAATAAGTAATTAATTACCGTTTAACTACAGAAACATAGATTCTCATACGAATTGATTTTTGTAATTTATAAGAATCAAAGCACTACTGTGAACTCGGGAGGTCATTAATCTCATTTGCAAACAGAAGTCTACACTACAATTCTGACAGCCGACTGTTGCGCAAAGATTTTGACAATCTAATGTTGCGTGCGATCGCCGCTGATCGCACTTGACCCAAAGTTGTAATATAAACTCATATACCGTAGTTTCACACATTTTTCACTGTTCCTCCTTTGTATCCGAAAGAAACTGAGATTTCTTCTTGGACAGTAAAAATATCCTCAGCGCTTCGAATCACTTTAAACACAACCTTCTCAACCAGTAGATGAAGAGAAATCGTGAAGAAACTACTGTGTAATGACGAATTTCTCAGCAAAATGACGAAGGAAACATTTGTTTTGTCTAATAAAGGAGAAGGCGGTAGTTTTTTTCGCGTGAAATGACTCTTCTTGTATGTACTAAATGACAGATATACTAATTAATATACTGAAGTACAGTGTGCTAATGCAATAGATATACTAACAGGCATACTATTAGGCAGAAAGATAGAGATTGAATTGACAGACGATAACCCAATTTGCCCACTGAGAGTGCTCTACACTCTCTCTGAATCCATTTATTCATTTTTTTCTTATTTTAGATAGTAAATGCAGATCACATAGTATCTACAACCTATTTCCTGATTAAAACGTAATCCCACTATTGAAACGTTAAGTTTCAGCAACTGAAGCAAGATCGAAATTTGATGTTTATTGTAGATAATTCCTTTGGTTTAACAATATGCTTCCAAAACGAGGGTAGGACGTCCCCTCAAGCAATAAAATTTAAAAACCGACAGGGCTGGCAGAGAACACAGGTGTTATTGTTGACATCGAAACGATATTTGGCAGTACAATGATTTGTTCGCGAGGCGGCAATGTGGTAGTTAAAGTAATTTTGGAGTTAGGATAAAGGTTCTCGAAATTGTAAGTTCGAGCCTCCCTCCTCCACCTTGGAGAATCCTAAGCACTCTGTGATATTTACATATATTTTTGTTATAATGTACCTGTTTGCATTTTTCATAAAAAGTAAAAACAATAATCATAATTAGTTTAATAGAAAAATTCAAAGAAACAACGATTTTTTCTTTTTACTGTTTTAAGTTCTTAAAAAAGTAATATTACAATGAAATGAAAATGATAATTACAAAAGAAAATTATGATAATTAGAGATCATTTAAAAAGATAAAATACGTATTCACTTAAATCCACTTAATTTACTTAAATCTATGAAAATCCAATCTGATTCGTATTACTAATACTTTTCACTGCAGAATTCACCCAGATTTGCGGAGCGTGGTGTATTGCTATGGAATATACAATGGAAATGACAACTACTGGGACGCCATGTGGGAAGAATACAAGAAATCTCATGACGCTGTGGAACGAGGACTAATTTTGTCCGGGCTTGCTTGTTCCTCGAAGGAAAATCGACTCAGAACGTGAGTTTTTATAGTTCCATCTTGAACTTGGCCTTAAGTGATATCTCTCGAGATTACCAATGGACAGGACATACGAATTTACTAAAATTTGTTTCAGATGTGCTTCGCACAAACACAATCCAGGTGAAAATTGATTGAATTTTAAAACACCTTGTTTCTGTCTACCAGAATTAGCATTCGGTCCCTATAGTTTTCTTCCTTTCCATTCATCTTTCCATCACCTACGGATTATTAAGCATATTTGGCTCCATCAATCTGATGTTTTTTTTCTGGGTTTACTCGATGGCATAAGGCAAATCCCTAGTCTAGAACTTGAGGTTTAAATATAAATTCTGCTTCCCTATTTAACAAATTGTTCACAGTTTGGTTGTAAGTAATGGTTTCTGCATTTTGCGAAATTAAGATTGTCGACATATTGTTCTTATTATGAAGAATAGATAAAACTTTCTTTATATCACAACGGGTTTGCTGAAGACAACAAAAAGCAATGAAAATTATTAGGGCAACGGTTAGGCCGAAGAGCAGCTCAAAATGATCGGAATCTCGCCAAGACATTTTTTGGTATCTGAAGTTTTGTTAACTTTTTTAGGTAGCTTTGTTGGCAAAGCCTTCCGCCGATATCACGAGTGGCTATGATTTGTATAATTTAATTTCCAAATATACCTCAGTTCATAAGAATATTTTCATATTTTGAATTTTTACTTTCCCGTATACATGCGTATATACGTAGTAATATACTTAGTTTAGGGAAAAGTATGTAATGCTGTGCGAAAAAAAAGACTTTTTGGCATACAAAATTTCATTACCGAGCCCTGATAACAAAAAAGTGGATAAAACCAGTTGCTAAATTAAGACAAAAATTCCCTAACACATTGGTGTAGCCAGCCAGAATCTCCGTTTTGTGGGTTCTCGATACCGAAAACCAATTGAAAGCAAAACGTCAGTCAGTCCGTCCGTCTGTCTGTCCGTCTGTTTGATGATGTGGGATAATGGTACTGCTATGGCTAGTATTACTCCTTTTTATCTATAAGAAGAATATCTTGTCTATTCTGATCGACAGTATGGTCAGTTAGGACTGGTCACTCCTAGTACAAAAGGAAGAAATATGTGTATATCCATGAGTGCACTTATGGTAGTTTTGATTCATTAAATACATTATGCTCTATTGTGTTTGCCTCGGGCACTATTTCTAAAACATCATTATGCCTTTGGGAGTAAGCACTACCTGAGAGAGAAGATCTAGGAGCTGTGATCTTTAGTTTCTCCTACAGCTTCACAACTCCTAGTGTGTCGATTATGCGTGCGCCTGATGAGAAATTTAAAATTATGTTGAGAGTCGTAAAGAGGAATTATCTCTCAATTAAATCTACTCATTATCAAAAAGCTACTTCAATCAATGCTAATATATCAATATGGAATGTTCCAATTTAAATTTCTGACGTTAAAGCACAACAAGAAAACAACTGACAACACAAATATCGACCAACTGAAGAAATGTTTACAAAATAATTCACTTTTACCTGCAAAATTTGCATGAAGATAATTCACAAGACAGTCAGTAATATTTAGTAAAACACTTTGTATTTGGCCGTGAAACAAATGGACCTGCTCAAATTAAACCGTTATTTTCCAAAACAAGAATTTTGTGTGTCAGTTGTTTTGTGCACTAAGGATGTAAATTGTATTATTTATATACACAAATCTATGAGAAGTTGCGTTTCGTCAATAAATTAAAAAGCAATTTTAGGTTATTTTAATAAATATAAATGTCCCCAAAAGTTTTAATGATCAAAGATATTTCTGACTGAATGAATACTATGATCATAATTAGATAATATGTTTGCTGGGAAAATCCAAAGTTATGTACAATGTATCGGACAAAAGAAAAAATGTTATCGTAAATTTTAGAAACTTACGACGTTTTATAAAAATATGTATTAAGAAACTCAATGAAAGCAAAACACTTTTTTGGCTTCTTAGCCTCCTGGAGTACTCTATCAGCGGTAATGCCATTCGGAAACAGGACGCTTCCAGTGCGTTTGCAGCCGTGTACTCCAATCCTTGGGGAGTGGATGTGGCCCTGGAGTTCCTCGAAGAGAATTTTGACTCTATATTAATTCAGTAAGTAAAATGACTCTTTCAATCATAAAAACCTTTGTATTTGTCCTTTGAATTCTTTTTGATTCAACGCATTCATTTCAATTGAATTTTCATTTGTTTGTTTCATCGCATCATTTTTTACTTACAGAGTTGAGCAGTATTTAAATATTTGAATTTGAAATACGTATTATAAAAACATTTTGTATTTAAAAAAGAAAAACATTATATATATTGTAACACCCGCCCCCGTACACACGACCACTCATCGGTGTCGGCGGTGTTAATCTCTCTCAGGGCGTGACCCGACTCACCTGTGGATTCCCGTCTGCTGCAGGTTGCCTCATGTGCTCGGCTGGAATCTATCTAGGACGCATGCGTGACTGGGCATATTCATGCACTACACAGTAAAACGCTCTTTCATGATTTCTGAGTTTAATTCACAGCAAAAATAATCGGGTGAAGCCCCCTACAGTTCTTAATACTATCTTAACCTAACTTATAACTAGCTTAACTTAACAGTCCAACCCTTCCGGGTCATCGCACGGGCGCTCCGTTCCTCCGGGCGTCGGCATCGGTCCGGGTGTCGGGCGGCAGGGCAACGGCGCTCCCCCCGTTTCCTGGGCCGGACGGGCAGCTGGTGGCCGCGGCGGCGGTGTCGCGGCACGCGGCAGGCCTTGGCTGCGGCGGCGTAGGGCTGCACGCGGGCGGCGTGCGCGACAGCGCAGCGGCGGCGGCGCGGCGCGTGGGCTGGCGCGGCGGCGACGACGGCGTGGCGGCGGCGGCGCGCGGGCGGGCGCGCGCGGCAGGCATTGACTGCGGCGGCGGCGGCCAGGAATCGCCACACCAAAGCGTCTTTTAGTGGCGGCCGGCCCTCAGGCCGCGTCCGAACGCTTCTTCGTTCATTCGAGTATCGGCACTCACACGGTGTTCCGCCTCTCCCATCGGCGGCACCTGAGCGGGCGGTGAGGTGGCGACAATGCGTTGCCGGCGGCGATCTAGCGTCTCGCGGCGGTCGTTGCCATCGGACCCAACACCTCGGTCGTCGCTTACATCGGAAGGTAACACTCGCGGCCGTCGTTCGTATCGGAATGGCCGAGTCTCGCGTTCGCAGCAACCTCCCTTGCTCGCGAGATCACATGTCTCACCCCCGCCTAGTGTTCGACTATTGGCGCAGCCAAACCGCGTGATGCGCGCCGTCCAATTGCCATGGGTCCATCGACGGTTGGAACCCGATTTCGAGTGGGCGTTCACGTCACCACGATTTCCGAGAAGACGCTGGGTGCTCTGACGCAGCGCTCGGAATACCAGAGGTGTGGCAAACGGTCTTTGAACAAAGGGAGGCGCTCCCCCCGACGGCTGGCGGCGACCCTTCGCGCACTCAGGTAGCGGAGAAACGCACATTTTCAGCCAGCTAAGTTTTCCCGGACTCCCTGTTATATAAAATATTCATCTCACACACGCCGAAATTAGTTCGTGTGCGACCGTCCCATTACATTCACCCCCTCCACCGCCTAGCTATGAAATCGGAGAGAAAAGATGATTTCATGGCTCAACAGAAAACTAATGGCGACGGGAGCAAACGGAATAATGTAACAAAAAAAACCCTAATCAACATATAGACGAAATACGCACTAAAACTACAAATAATTGAACAAAGTGCTTACAATAGCAAGAAAAATAAAAAACTAAGACAAATGAAGCGAGGGAAATACTATCGGGAATAACTCATCCACAAACACCAACATCAAAACCAACCCAGTAACGTCCTCGTTATAGGAAATAAGAACTCCAACCCACATCAACAATAAGTAAACCGTCTAACAATTAAGCAATGACAATTAAGTAAAATCTCGGTAAACGAATGAAGAAGACACAGGCAGTCGTTAGAGACTTAAACAAACCACATCAACAATAGCATATAAATACAACGAAGACTAGCACAAAATAGACAACTAGAGCACTAATTAATTGACAAACAAAAATACTAAAAATACGACAATAATTAATGAAAAGGACAAAACAGGTCTCATTCGCGAAATGGAATTAAATTAAAAGCATTATATTTTCCGGCCGGTTGCCTATCGTCTGTGACGAGTTCAAAAACATTGGGGTGAGGATTACCTCGAATAGTGAAAGGGCCTGTGAACAATGGAAAAAACTTCGCAAACAGACCTCTCGGCGCGTCAGACGAAGCAGGTGTGCGCAGAAGCACCCTGTCCCCGACTTTGAATTCGTGCGGTCTCTTGACCATCTTCTCTCTCTTTTCAGCTGCTCTATTTAAGTTCGCGTAAACAATGCGGCACCTTTCCTCATAGTTCAATACACTGTGCGTGGCCAGGCGCTCTAAAAGAGGAAAATCGGCTGGTGGCTTCTTTCCGAAATGTATTTCAAAAGGAGATAGGCCCGCGCTCTCGTGAGGTACGCGATTAATCCATTTATTAATGAGGGCAGTACTTCTGATCCAAACACCTAATAAAATATGCTCCAGAATTTCGGAGACCGAAAGGAGTGCGACACCAAACATAACTCAAACCATCCTACAAAAATCCAGTGAATTTCTGGTCATCGGGGTGAATTGCGATCTGCCAGTAAGAAGAAACAAAATCAATAGCTGAAAAATATTTAGCACCATGGAATTTCCCTAAAGTGACGTCAATTGGCACGACCGAGTCGTGATCTGGAACAGTTACCTGATTTAACCTCCTAGCATCGAGACAAATACGAACTCCACCATCCTTTTTTTCTTACTATTACCAGGGGATTGATATACGGCGTAGAAGCTCTTTTAATAATTCCTTCTGCAATCATGTCTGAAATCGTCTTATCTACTTCTGTCCTCAAAGCAAATGGAACAGGATAATTTCTACATTTAAACGGTGAGGCGGTCGGTAACTTGAATGCGAAAGAGAAAATCCTTAATGGGTTCTGTCGGCCGAAGAAAAATTTCAAAATTATTGAACAACATGTCCCGTAAAGCGCTATTCTCGGCTGCTGTCAGACAGTGGTTGCGATCAATAGAGTGGGTGATACTTTCTCGTACCTCGTCCCTATTCAAATTGTTGATCCTGAATTCATCAGCAATCAATTCATTATTTTCGCCGGTGAACGGCAGTAAATACGGCGGTTCGAACCTCAACACGTTCTCTTTGAAATCGATACAGACCTGTAACTCACGTAAGAAATCAACGCCTAAAATGAGCTCGTAAGCTAGATTTTTGATGACAAGACATGTAGCATCGAACTGAAAAACTCCGTGGCTAATAGTGACAAAGATTTGTTTAGTAATGGGATGGCTTTTCTTCCTATCCGCTCCAACAACGTAAGTTTTAAGAATGGGAAACTCGGGCAAATTTGAGTGTTCACTCTTTAATTTAAAATAGAACTGCTCCGAAACGGCTGAAACTTCACTCCCTGAATCAATTAAAATCTGGACTGGCTTGCCCTCACACTCTGCGGCGATGATCGGACACCTTCTTGCCCTGGCACGATCGACATCGCGATCCGCTTCCTCCTCAAATATTTCGTCAATAATAACGGTTCTCACTAGTGGCATCTCTACAGTACTTGTATTGCGTCCCAAGCGCTGATGCCTACCTGCTCCGGACGCTTCTAATTTTCCGAGGGTCGGTTCCCTCGCCCCTCGGCGGGTGAATGTCCATCGGGTCGTTCGTCCCGAGGTGGGCCTCGGTCGTGCTGTCCCCTGTTTCTGCCGGCGTCGCCCTCTCGACGCGGCCACCTCTGATTGTTTTGCGGTGGAGGCCTATCATTTTCTGTCTCATTATTCCCCGAAATTCGTGCCTGGTCGAATTTTCCTAATAAATCTTGGAATTCGTGGATATTTTCCAAGCGCGCGCTGTTCAGAGAATTCTGAATTCGCTCCGGGAACTGTGATGTGATGATCCAGATAAGCCGGTTATCACTAATTGAAGGATCGCACAAACGGAATGCTGCAATTTTCCCGACGGCATAATCCAGATATGATATCCCCATCTTCGGATACCACCTCTTCTCTAATAGTCGGCGCTCATACGTGAATTTGGTTTCTTCCCCCCAAAACCGTTTCAAAAATTTCTCCCTAAATTCCTCGTATGTCTCGGGAAATCGTGACATTGATAAGCTCCTTTGGAGTGCGGCTCCAAACAAATACTGTTGAGCGAATTTTGCTTTTAGCCTGTTGGGTACTGCGTTAGATAACGTAAAATAATCTTCCATGCGTCGCAAGAATTCGCACGGATGTTCGTTTTTCGCACCTGAAAAACCGAGATTTTGCGGCGGCGATAAATGAACTCTACTTCCGTGGCCGTCCGAACATACTCCTGCGGGCGTTTGCATTTCGTCGCGCAAACCGTCGACGCTTTCTCGGATTATTTGTTTGAAATCCGCGCCCTGTTTCTGGATTGACGCCTCGGTCGTCGCTTGCAAATTTTTAATATCCCCATCAAGCCTAGCGACTTCCGCGCTCACCTTCCCATCTAATCTCGCGACTTTCTTGCAATTCGCGGCGCCCTTTTTTTTCAACTTCAATTACGGCGTCCTTCAATCCGTCACAAAACTCCGCGACTTTTCCCTTAGTTTCGTCTACGACAGATTCGACATGCGCGTGCAAGCTACGCATTTTCCCTTCCTGTTCTCTAAGCTTGACCTCTACCTGCGCCTCACACTCCGCGAGTCGAGCGTTATTTATCTCGATCGACGCATCTAGTCGTTCGGCGACGGCATCGATTCGTTTAGAAATCGCGACTGATTCCTGAGTGTAAGCGGCGATGTGCTCGTCTAAGCGTGCGGTCGCGGCACTCACCTCCGCTCTTACGCGCTCGCCTATTTGGTCGCTGATTCCGTTGAACCGTTCCGTGAAGTGCTCCGTAAGATCGGCAATCTGATTCGCCGTCTGTTTCTGGCTTTCCCCTAATTTACTGCGTAATTCAGCGAACTGATTTTCCTGCATCTCTTTATTTTCCAATAATTTGCATTGAAGCTCAGCAAATTGACTCCCCTGAATTTTAGTAAGATTTGCCATCTGAATTTCCTGATTTTCGGCAAATTTTGCCATCTGGCTTGCTAATACCGCCTGCATCATTGCCAACATCTCCGCCCGCTCCTGTGACGCTGATGGCTCACTCTCGTGGTCGGACATCTTGACGTTGAAACGCGCACACGATAAACACTTATCACAGTACACAACACACAAATACAAAAAAAGCAAAAACACAGAAAATACACAATACATAGCAAAATATCACCCTCGGTGAACAAATTATTACTTTGGCAATTCGCCAGTTTAATTATAGCTACTGCAGTCACGCATGCAAATTTAAGAGATTTTACTGAGGAATCGTAAGTCGGGTCACGTGGGTTCGGGCCATAGATCTGAAATCTACCTCGACATCACAGGTTCGGCGGCACGTCGTCAGTGAATATAGCCAAAATTGGCGACGATTAGCCTCGCCTGATTCGTCGCTTGCCCCACGTTGCAAGGCGCCATTTGTAACACCCGCCCCCGTACACACGACCACTCATCGGTGTCGGCGGTGTTAATCTCTCTCAGGGCGTGACCCGACTCACCTGTGGATTCCCGTCTGCTGCAGGTTGCCTCATGTGCTCGGCTGGAATCTATCTAGGACGCATGCGTGACTGGGCATATTCATGCACTACACAGTAAAACGCTCTTTCATGATTTCTGAGTTTAATTCACAGCAAAAAATAATCGGGTGAAGCCCCCTACAGTTCTTAATACTATCTTAACCTAACTTATAACTAGCTTAACTTAACAGTCCAACCCTTCCGGGTCATCGCACGGGCGCTCCGTTCCTCCGGGCGTCGGCATCGGTCCGGGTGTCGGGCGGCAGGGCAACGGCGCTCCCCCCGTTTCCTGGGCCGGACGGGCAGCTGGTGGCCGCGGCGGCGGTGTCGCGGCACGCGGCAGGCCTTGGCTGCGGCGGCGTAGGGCTGCACGCGGGCGGCGTGCGCGACAGCGCAGCGGCGGCGGCGCGGCGCGTGGGCTGGCGCGGCGGCGACGACGGCGTGGCGGCGGCGGCGCGCGGGCGGGCGCGCGCGGCAGGCATTGACTGCGGCGGCGGCGGCCAGGAATCGCCACACCAAAGCGTCTTTTAGTGGCGGCCGGCCCTCAGGCCGCGTCCGAACGCTTCTTCGTTCATTCGAGTATCGGCACTCACACGGTGTTCCGCCTCTCCCATCGGCGGCACCTGAGCGGGCGGTGAGGTGGCGACAATGCGTTGCCGGCGGCGATCTAGCGTCTCGCGGCGGTCGTTGCCATCGGACCCAACACCTCGGTCGTCGCTTACATCGGAAGGTAACACTCGCGGCCGTCGTTCGTATCGGAATGGCCGAGTCTCGCGTTCGCAGCAACCTCCCTTGCTCGCGAGATCACATGTCTCACCCCCGCCTAGTGTTCGACTATTGGCGCAGCCAAACCGCGTGATGCGCGCCGTCCAATTGCCATGGGTCCATCGACGGTTGGAACCCGATTTCGAGTGGGCGTTCACGTCACCACGATTTCCGAGAAGACGCTGGGTGCTCTGACGCAGCGCTCGGAAATACCAGAGGTGTGGCAAACGGTCTTTGAACAAAGGGAGGCGCTCCCCCCGACGGCTGGCGGCGACCCTTCGCGCACTCAGGTAGCGGAGAAACGCACATTTTCAGCCAGCTAAGTTTTCCCGGACTCCCTGTTATATAAAATATTCATCTCACACACGCCGAAATTAGTTCGTGTGCGACCGTCCCATTACAATATATATATATATATATATAATTTTCATAATCTCTGTTTTGTTGGATTCATCTCTGCCCCGAATAGCAGAAAGGCTATTAAAATATTGAAAAAAATGGTGTTAGATGGCGCTGTAGGATAAATAAAAACAAATATTAATGTCAAATACAACCCGAGAGAGAAGTCACTATAGCCCTGAGGATGGAATTATACAGGTTGACCGACGGGAACCGGACGTTTTTCAAATGAGCAGTACTCATGTGTTATTTTACGAAAAAGCCATTTTCTTATACAAAACTCTTCAGAATTACATGCCATTTGAAATGAATATTATGAATGGAATATAATGCCAGACAAGTGGTGTCCACTTGCTTGAATGCACATTTTCGGCCTTTGCAGAAACGCGGTGTGTGTGCGGTCCAACATCTCACGATCAATTGCTGCCACTTCCTGCTTGATTGCTTCCTTCAGATAGGACAAGGCGCGGGGCCTGAGCGTAAATGCACGACTTAAGATGTTCCTCAGTTTAATTCACGCGAGTGTCTTCGTGCTGAGGGCTCCGAGTCAGCATTTTTAACATATGCGCCATAAGCGAACATACGGTGCTCTACAGTCCACTGCTCCATAGCTACTGCAATGGCATTATATAGCAAGGGAACTGATATCTCAATACCCTCCCTACCACCGCTAGCGGCCTCATACTAACCATTTGAAAAACGTCCGTTTCCCGTCGGTCACCCTGTATTTTCCGAAACGTTGGCAAACAACCGTGGTTTAAATTAATTTTGCTCCTACTGACCAAGTCACGTTATCCTGACTCCAAAATACTATTTTCGTCGTTATGCATTCTCCACATTACATACAAATGGTGAATATCGTTCAATAAAAAATCTGTACAAATTTCGTTCTACACCTGATGAATGTCCCCTGTCATATCTTCAATTGTAACTAACCGAACGTCGTTCGTGTAAGGGAAGAAGCAAATTTGCTGATGTCATTTCAGTGGCACTAAACAGTTCAGTAGTTTTGGCGTGGACTACCATTTACAACTACGTTTCTTACTATTTTTTTCACGAATCCGCTGTACAGAAAATCCTTTCTACCTTACTTTCAAAAACACGTCGAAAGAAAAGCACAAGCCCCACAACAAATTTCATTTGTTGCAATACACAAACTCGAATTTAGAAGATTAGTTAACAGTGATTATGAGATTAGATTTTAGATTATTTCATTGCATGAAATAATCTAATATACAAGAATACGTTAGATTATTTCATCCTATGAAATATCCTTATAAACATTATTAGCTAATCTCCTAAATTTGTCTTTTGTAACTTTGTATCTGGAAAGTTTCAAAATAAAAATAAACTGTTTTAGGTATGGATCAATGAGGTCAATCAACAGCATTGTAACGGGAATCGCTGGACGTTTAACAAAAGAGCAGCAAAAGAAAAAGGTAAACTTTCCAAAATATAAAGGAAAAGTGATTTTAAAAATCTAATTATATTTCTGAGATAATAGGATATTGTTTAATGGCATTAAATGGATTGCAATTATTTATGTTCTGATAGTTGGAGACTTTCATTCAAGAATACCAAGATCAGTTAGGTGACGCCGGAAAATCTGCCCTGGAGACTGTTGAGGAAAATTTGGAATGGATCGAAGTCCATCAAGACTCCATTTTCACAATTCTCCAAAACATAGAATACAAGCAAAATCGCTTGCCTGAGTGGGTTACGCCCTTGAATTACACGCTCTGGTTGGAACCAAATATTGTACAAGGCACATTTATCGGAGAGGTCACTATTTTCGTAGTTGCTCACGCTCCCACGGATAAGATAATCCTTCATTCTCAAGGTGTCTATTCTTCAAATGTGGTTGTGTTGGACCACTCAAATCGCTTGTATGAGAATTTGTGGCAAAGTCACACATATGATGAGAACCTAGAGTTTCTCACTCTATACCTTCGGACAACACTTATTCCAGATGAGATTTACTCCATCGACCTTAAGTTTTCTGGAACTTTGCGAGATGATATGTATGGTTTCTACCTTAGTACCTACGTCGATGATGCTGGACAAGTGACGTAAGTACCTTTTTTATTTTTTACCCTATCTGTTTTTTCTAAGGCTTTTACCAATTCTTTTGACAAACGTAAGAAAGAAAATTGTCTCTAAATCTATATCTTATTCCTGTATTTTAAAGTTATTTTTGTTCAAGAATGAATTAACAAACCTCTTTAGACTATTTTAAGCCTGTTTTGTCTGCTTTCTGCCCATTTTTAATGGTTAAGCTGCAATAACCATTAGACATCTTAGAAAAGGTTCAATTCCAACTACGAAAGAAGCTTAGTTATAACAATAACTAAAATAAAAAATTGAACTGGGTTATTTGCTTTTTTCCCACGGCCAGATTTAAGAGTTTGCCGCCTGTAGGCTAAAGTCCATCTCCCGCCGCTTTTATTGCTCATAGTTCAATAATACATTTGTTTTATGCAATAAATGGTAGAGTTCATTCTTGGTTTCATATTTTTTAAACATTAAAACACAAAGTTTTCATTTAGATTTGATAAAACTACAATTTTAATCGTTTACACAATAAATTACATAATAACATTAGTTCTACTCGTTTTCTACTAACGTCTTTCAAGATTTATTGAAAAAAATGGGTTTCGAACTGCATTGATTAGTTCTTGGAGATCAGAAATAACTTTTTAAAATATTTTTATACATTACTGCTAATGACTATGTTTTGCGTAATTGAAGATCCGGGTTCAATTTGAATAAATTTCCAAACTGCCACCCCTAAACTTTTGGCGCTCTAGGCTGCAGCCTACTCAGCCTATTTAGAAATTTGTTCCTATCTTTCCGAAACATTTGGAAGCACTGAATTTATTCCGTTAACCTTGGCATAAATTTAAATTGTTGCTGGTGACTTGAAGGAATGGTAGCCACATTCCAGGCACAGATGTCAGGTACAAAAATGCCAACGCGATTCACTGTGATTACAAGATTTACACATTGCAAAAACCTGTAAGGGTACAAATCTTCGTTGTGCCGGACATTCCGTATTATCTCTAGCTAAGCGTCGAAAATCCTGCCATTGCCTAGACCCGAACCACAGAATGTCCAGTCGTAGGATCTATAGTGATATCGGTTGACGCCTTGAGCTATCTCAGCCATAGTTGTAATAGAGTAAATTTAATATAATTAACACTTCTATTTGCAATAATTATTAATATTTCATAATCAGTAATTATATAAACATATTGTGGTCTAATATTCCATGCTTTATTCTTCAAAGACAAATGCATTAGGCAGGGGAGCATAGGCAAGTGAACGAAAATGAGACAAGGGAAAGATTTAAAGAAAAAATTATGTTTTTCATTCAATATTTTTACAAAATTATCCCAAGTGAGTACGAATGCTTCCATGACACAGCTCACATTATGTATTGCAGTTCAATTTCAGTTTCTCGCACAGTAAGACAGTAGGAATCACGTATTTACAATAACAGGTAGAGCCGGTCACAATGCATTCTATTGTCAATCGTTCTCACCGGCTTGTTTTCGGAGACTCAAAAGACGAGCGTGCTCCTTCTCTGACTGTGAAATCTATACATAGGTTTCTGCAAAGACTTGGCGGAATCGCTTAATCTCGGCAGTATTGGGGAACTGTGATGTGTTCAGAGTTTACTTGTAGTTTTTGGGTGTTCCGCTTATAAGAAGTACCATAAGCTCTCTTACAAAGAAGAAAATAATGTCATACAGAATTTTAATGAAATTTAATAATTAAACATTTTAAAAATATTTTTGCAATGACTGATTTTTTTTTTAAATATCCGTGTTTGGGCAGTTTCAGTTCCGCACTAGTGCAAAGAATAGAAACATGCTTTGTGCGATGGAGTTATCATTGTTTTCGACGAAGACTAGAACATACTAGTTTGTAAACATAATTCACTAAGCTCTTTCATTCTAAATGTAATAAATAATGCGTTTAAAATGTTGAATAAAAAAGCTTGAGTTTTTAAAGATGCCGAGATTTCTCGTAAGCATTCGTTAGCCACCGTTCTTTTCGTTCGCCGACACGGAGGGCGCACCCCGACAACCGTCCTAATATCAGCATTGATCATTCTCTGTAATTGCAGTGCCGGAGTTCGCTTTCTCAGACATATTGGTCTCGGAGCACTAGTTTCGTCACCAAGAACAATTAGAATTGAGCGCTATTTTGTTAGGTTTTAATAACAGGCATGAAGATTTAATGGAGAAAATCTAAGTAACAATGTTGTATGTGTAACATCATTAATATACGATGTGATGATATATGATGTTGTGTGTAGCTATGATGTAGTTAATATAATAGGTAAACTATTATCATTGTATGTTGTTATGGACAGGAAAGTAGCTGCAACTCAGTTCCAGACAACGTATGCAAGACGAGCCTTTCCATGCTTCGATGAACCACATTTCAAAGCTCAATTCGCAGTCTCCGTGAGAACTCCGCGTTTTTACCATACACTAGGAAATATGCCTGTGTGGTACACTCGTGTTTGGTAATGAATATTTGTAAATCAAAATACCTATAATGCAACACACATTTTCAAAGTTACTGAAGATATTTTTTTTTGCTTAATGTAAACAATTTCTATTCAGGGACAACTTCACTTCGGAAGTCATATTTCACACCACTCCATACATGTCAACGTATCTTCTCGCAATCGTCGTGTCTGACTTTCAGTACATAGAGGACAAGAAATCGGCAAATGACGTTGTATTTAGAACATGGGCAAGACGAAACGCCATCAAATGGGCAAATTACAGTATTCAAGTATCCAGGCCCCTCTTGGAAGCACTTGAGGAAATAACGGGCATCGACTACATCGACCGGTCGCTGGAGCACCCGTTCGACAAAGTGGACCAGGTGGCGGTGCCCGACTTCTCGGCGGGCGCCATGGAGAACTGGGGGCTCATCACCTACCACGAGACGGCGCTGCTGTACAACGACGGCACGGCGTCTGCACGCAAGAGCGTCGCCACCATCATCGCGCACGAGCTCACGCACATGTGGTTCGGCAACCTCGTCACCACCCGCTGGTGGGACACCACCTGGCTCAACGAGGGCTTCGCGCAGTACTTCCAGTTCTACGCCACCAGCCTCGTGAAGCCGGACTGGAGGCTGATGGACCAGTTTCTGGTTGACCACCACCAGGCGGTGTTCGGCGCGGATTCGCTGGTCACTTCGGCCGCGCTCACCTCCCCCGCCTACACGCCGGCCCAAGTGAGCGCGCGCTTTGGCACCATCACTTACAGCAAAGGTGAGACATTCTTTGATATCTATGTGTTTCGAATTTAATTGTGTATTAATTTTTTTCCAATAGTAGTATTTTCCAACCATCAATTGTGAAGTATTGATGTTATATTTAAGAAAGATTTTCTTTTCTTCTCATCAGGCGCATCTATTTTGCGGATGTTTTGTGCAGTCATGAGAGAGCAAAATTTTAGGGACGCTTTGCGCACATATCTAGATGCTCAGTAAGTTAAAGTAATAACAAACGTAAAATATTCTGAAAAAATAAACTTACATTCTTTCAATGAATCAACTCGATTTTCAGCCGATATTCAACAACGACTCCAAGTAAATTGTTTACCCACCTAGTAGAGAAATCTGGAAATACAGCACTTGATTCGGCGTCTTTCGAAAAACTCTTAGTTTCTTGGACTGAGCAACCTGGATTTCCGGTAGTAAAGGTGGAGAGAAACTACGAAACAAATTCTGCCGTATTATTTCAGGTAAACAAAATAACATTATTTTAATTCACTTAAACAATGCTCTTTTCATATAAAATAATATTTTAAAAAAGAACACAAGATTAAGAGAATTACAATAATAACATGGGACGTTAATGCCTTGGGTGTAGTCTGGAGTCGTCCCATTTGCAACGTGTAGTTGTTACAAACTTTACTCTGTTGAAAAATTATATTGTTCAGCATATTGTTACTATACAACAATGCAATTACATCGTTATAATGAATCCATGAAGTATATAATAAGGAATTTAAAACTATATTATTGAAAAGTACATAATTAATAATAATAATTATTAGTTCATTTTACCAACTGAATCAGGTACTGAACGCAGTGCATTATAATCTTATATTTCTTATCATTTATAATAAGGACAAAACAACCAACGAAACATGTTCATCTCATTTATAGACGAAAAGGCGGTAAAATGTACTGACTAGGGAGTGGACTTTCATGGAAATACACGTTTTGATAGGTTCAAGATTCCTACACTCAGTAATATCAGTTTTCATGATATTTCAAATGAATTAAAACCATTATTGTTGTACCTACTGAAATATAATTAAATAATTTCACAGATTTTGACTTTTAATCCACATTTGTTAGATATTTTGTTACGTTTTAATATACATATACGTCGAAGTGAAGTATTTCATGTACATGAATTGGTCAATAAATGTTCCGGAATTCGCCTTTCTGTGAAACAAAGCAAAATAATACAGCATTTCTACCGACCACCGAGCCGCACCCCCTAGTTCCCGAAAATAGGGTACTCTAAATCAAGGATGAACAGATACTTGGGAAGCAGGAATAAATCGCAACTACGTACTTCTCATATCTCGAAGAGCCAATGTGCCCTCCGTCGAAATCTGTCGAATATTCCTTACAGGGCATCAGGGAGACTTACCGCGCTTGCTGCATCCTGTCAAGAAATATACACTCCTACATCAAGGATCCCTAATTTTTCATCCTTGCAAAATTTGGGACGTAAAGACGAAATCCTGCTATCTCAATGAAAAAACTCCTTTCAAATGTTATGCTATACATATAAGTGGTACTTGATTTTAAATCAATTGTGGTGAATTACATTGTTGGAGTGATTAGGTATTTACTGTTTTCGGGTGCGTCAACTACTACTACTTAGATCTTTCTTCCCGTAAGTAAAGTGCACGTTATGTCGCGGATGGCGGTGGTGGATCTCCCTCGCAAGAACGTGAGATTGCGTCGGCTTGTAGGTTTACTACTCCTTCAAGAATTTTCCCAAGTGAGAACCGTCCCAATCGGAAAAGCTCTAACCCCCACAGTGGTCTTTCAAAACGAACACGCGTGTTTCTGAGTGTGTGTGTGTGTGTGTGTGTGTGTGTGTGAGAGAGAGAGAGAGAGAGAGAGAGAGAGAGAGAAAGACAGTAAGGGGAAAGTAGGGACAAGGATAGGGAAAGAAAGATCGCGCACGGTCCGTGGCCCCTTTTTTACGGTACTGCTTCAGCAGTCACCTTGTATTGGTAGAAAAAATTTCGGAAAACTAGCGAATCAGGACCGCCGACCTCTAGAATTCTCCTCCAGGCATACTGAATTTGATCCAACGAATGTCAAAAATCTTCACCGTCGTTATTAAAACACAAGTAGTTTAATTCTAATATTACAATCTCGGGGACGCATGATATTATCTTATCGATTAGTCATCTATAAATATGCACACCAATTAAAGGTTTTCTTAAAAAATAATTTATTTTTTTAAAACTTCATTCTTCAGGCTCGCTTCCTCCTGAAGTCTCAAACAACTCCAGACCCCACTCTCTACTACGTCCCGCTCACGTGGGTGGGGCCTGGAGGAGACTTCTCGGACACAGCGCCTAAGGCCTACCTGGCCCAGGAAAAGACCCGGACAATCACTGATATGCCGGCACCAGAGCAATGGGTAATTTTCAATGTCCAGGAAACGGGTAAGAAATGAAACACTTTACATACAAAATAAATTATTTTACGGTATATTGCCGCAACAAAACAGAACATATCAAATCTAATTTTTTCATATTGCTATTTTTGCATAGGTTTCTACCGTGTGAATTACGACGACGCCAACTGGGGGCTGCTGTCCGCCTACCTGAAGAACTCCAGCAACCCGCTGGACGGGATCCACGTGCTGAACCGCGCGCAGCTGCTGGACGACGCCTTCAACCTGGCGCGCGCGGGGCAGCTGGACTACGCCGTCGCCTTCGACCTCGCCGACTACCTGCAGCGCGAGACGGACTTTATCCCCTGGGCCTCCGCGCTCGCCGCCTTCTCCTACCTGCAGCGCATGCTCATCCACAACGACGGATACGGCGTCTTCGAGGTCGCCCCATCTCCCCTCTTGTATCTTGCCTCTACACATTCGAGGCGAGCGACGCAAGTGGGAATGAACTGTTTGGTTTGCAGGCGTACGTTCGGTCGCTGCTCGAGGAGCGGTACGAGCACTTCGGCTTTCAAGACCACGAGGCCCACATCGACAAGCTGTTCCTGAACCGCGTGTCTGCGTGGGCGTGCTCCCTGCAGCACTCGCCCTGCACCACTGCCGCCCGCAGCGCCCTCGAAGGCTTCCTCGACGGAGAAGAGTGAGTTCTGCTGCCCTGGCCCTTCATGCCCAGTCCTTACGAGGACAAAGTCACCAAAAGAATAAGCATTGTTTGAAGTAGTTCGTCATACGTTTCCCTTCATTTTGTATTTCCAGGGTAGTAGCGGACCTTCGCAGCGTCGTGTACTGTTACGGCGTTCGACACTCGCCCAAGGAGTCCTGGTACGCGCTGCTGGAAAAATACAAAGAGTCGCTGGACAGCGCAGAACGTGCTCTTCTCATGGCTGGCCTCGCATGCTCTCACGACGAAGACCTTCTGAATGAGTGAGTCATTTGTTTTCTCAGAAAATGATTTTTTTTATTTTCTCACTTTTTTACAATGTTATCAAAAATGATAAAATTTAGAAACCTTACAGTATCCAGAGAAGTATAAATTACTTTCAAAGAAACCCGATTAAAAAACATTTTCATCCTTTTCGTGGCAATTGTGGAAAGTCTTAAGGATTAATCTGGATATCAGAGAACCTTTCCACTATTTACAAATTAAAACTTTTGTAACTACTCTCATTCATTTAACTACGAGGAAATTTGATTAAGATAGCAGTATATAAAATTTTGCCTTTCTGCTAAGCGCGTCGCTGATGAATGCAAGGGATGAAATCTTCTCGGGCCTTCTTTAACATCCCAACTTCTGTTGCAGGCTGTTGGGCTACTCCATCCAAGGGACGTTCATCAGGAAGCAGGACGCGTCCAGCGTCTTCTCCTCCATCTACAGCAACTCCGTCGGCGTCGAGGTGGCGCTCAACTTCTTGGACGAACATTTCGAAGAAGTGGAAGAATAGTGCGTAGCAATACTTTACAATTATGTCTTCCTATAATGATACGGTTATTCCACTTGTGAATTTAACTGAGAAAACTCGTGAAAATAGCTTTAGACTATAATCTGATATGCACGAAAGAATACAACGTATCCCCTCCCCCAAACAAAAATTACTTTTTCTTTCCACCTTCTCCCTTCTGACACAAGGTGAGATACATCAATAATGGGAGCGCTATCGTGTGCCCTAAGACAGCGAACAAATATAATTAATATGTAAACATTCTAAAACTTTTTTGGAGACTATTCCACTTGTGAAATTAAAACCAATAGTTCTTTTAACTATAGATTTAAAATTCCCCAATCAGTTTGGTGTATCTCAAAAATCCTCCCTACTGGCAAATAATAAGTTGCGATTAATCCATCTTAGAAGGCGGTAGGTATTGATCGGTGTGTAGATGTGCAATAACCCGCGTATGTACTATAACTTAACCTCTTTAATTTTAACTTATCTTTCAGTTATATGCAACATTTGGTGCATTTTGAAACTCTGTTGGACATAATTTCATTCGTCTTATCAAATACCACTCGTGTGTTGGGAATTCTCAGATAAATCCCCTCCTGGATTGACGATTCTGGGATTTATCGGCAATTTCCAAAGCACTATTACCCATAATTTCACTCGTGGATTAGTCTTACTAGATACCACTCGTGAATTGGAAATTTCCAGATAAATTGCCAATGTACCCGTGCCATTACTTATAATAATTATTGATTTAATAATTACACATTCATCATTTTCACAGCTATGGTTCCATGGGTGCGATTGACAACATCGTCGTTGGAATTTCTGGTCGTCTCACAACTAAGGATCAAAGAGATAAAGTACGTTTCATTTAACAATAGTGTAATACTTCGTAATATTTAGGTTCCTCATTCACTACAAATTCGTTATTGATCAATGATTTCATTCATTGAGTGCAGGTGGTTTGTTTTAAGCTATTATTTGTTACCCGTTTTTTTGTCAAGGATTCAATCCACTATGTAAAGATTAAAAACTACACACATTTTTACTTGAACGTCGAAAAGATTAGAAATGTTGAGACCATCGGCCAAAATCACGTCCTTGATAAAAAATTAATAATAGCAATAATATCAATTACATGAGAGTAAATAATAAGTGCATGAGAGGAAGAATTTCCTCTGTCAAACATCCGCAATCAGGGAGTATATTTGGAATTCTCAATTATTGATGATGGAACTAGACTTCTGATTAGTATAAAATTTAGTTTTTCTTCTAGTAGAGAATTAGTCTAGTGTATATCGTTATATCAGTCAAGATAAGGATAAAAATTTATCAGAACGTTCTTAATGAAGTGAGCAGGATATTGCGAGATAAGCCGATATTTCTTACAATAAGTTAACTAACCAAATACCAACCATGTATGCAATTAAGGTCAATTGTAGAAGTTTGACCACTCTGATATAAGTGATATCAATGTGTGTTCTTTGTAGATGGAAAGATTTGTCGAAAACACAACGATGACCTTGGCGCCAGCGCTGTTGCTGCAATCTCCACCATAGACGAAAATCTAGAGTGGCTGCAGGCCCATGAAGAAACCATTCTCATCCCACTCAAAGAAAGAATGACTACTACAGAACCGTCGACGACGCAGAGTCCAACAGAACCGTCGACGCAGAGCCCAACAGAACCCTCGTCGACGCAGAGCCCAACAGAACCGTCGACGACGCAGCCTCCGACAGAGCAACCGACGACGCAGAGTTCGACAGAGTCGTCGACGCAGAGCACGACGCCTGATGGCGCAGGGAGCCTTCGCGCCACTCTGCTGGCGGTGCTGGCGGTTGTGATGGCAGTGCGAATGCTCTAGCAAGGGGATGAACTTTGAAAGAGAAAAATGTAAAAAATGTGTGTGTGAGTTTTCTGCTACATAATACATTTCCTATTGAATGTGGGAGGAAGCCAAATATACTCTCTGAAATTAATTATCGTAGAATTACTGTTTGAGAACGAATTTTTTCCAAACATTCTGCTTGTTTATAAATGAATAATGTTAATAAACCGTTCATTAAAATTGTAACCGTTATTTTGATATTTTCAATCATGTTCATCTTTTTATCAATTCCTTAATATGGTGTCACATATCATCACTACACATCGAATATACCAATGAATGTCACACAAACCTTTACCCTTAACGGAATTGATTTATGTGTATTTTTCATATAATATACTATTTATTAATTATGTAACCATATTAAGCATTTTCGCAATACTAATCTGTTATCGACATAACGACATCAAACTTATATAAAAAGCCTCTCCTCCGTCTGGCATTCTTAAGAATTTTAGCAGTCACAATAAAAACACATGAGTTGCTATGAGAGCTAAATAAGACGATGAGTACTCACATTTCACTGAAATCTATTTCTTATTTATAGGGTGTTATTCACTTCCTCATTTGAAAACGTATTTACGGTATTATACGCTGTAATAATTCTTCCTCGTCTATTCACTTGCTCGCCTAACCATTACGAAGGAGGAGGACAAATGTTTTTTCTTGCATTGCCTTTCTGACGTTGTGATGCATGAAGAAAGGATGCAGTTGTAAATGCACAATTTATTACGCAAGGATTTACAGGATTAAATTCACAATCATTTAGTTTAATCTGTTCATGAACACCTCACTTACACTCAGTCATCGCGTGACAAAGCTTAACAATGTCTGATGTAACGAGTTAGAACATGCTACATATAGTGGCTGGAGCGCTCCATCTATGCAACCAAATTGAAGGCTTGCTTTTTGTTGTTGTTCTTTGTGCAGTCGAAGCAGCGCCTTTTGGAGAAACAGATTATTCTAGTATTCAATCTGGGGCTTGTTGAGGCCGGGTCACACGTAATATAAATCTTCTTATTCTGTGTTTCACGACAAAAAAACAATCATTTAAAAACGAAATCACAATATGTAAGAAGAACGAATTGAGAAACTTTAAAAAATCGTTGCTTCCTACATCAGTTATTCTCATAAGAATGGAAGCTGTTGAAAAGTTACGGTAGTTATCATATCGCCTGGAAGTGAATATTATTGCAATAAGAAGAAAACGAACAGATCACCAATAAGGCGGCTAACTTGAAAAAAGATATCTTTGTGGTTCGATAACTTCTATTTTTACAGTTATATGCCGAACTTACTGAAGGCATTGTGATATTATTATTCTAACCACTAACATAATTTAAATACAGATATACGAAAAGGCAACTACAGAAATAAGATCTGATACAAATAACATGTGATTCAATACAATAGTTATAATCGCCATCATCAGGCGCCTCTCATGTTTTGGCTGCAAGAAACATGGCGGCCCCTTGTTTGGCGAGCGTCCATCACGAGTGTTGAAACCATAGTGTCAGCCACTTTATGTCATAGATTCTAGTTCGTTAGTCTGATCACATCAGTCATGCTTCTTGGATCGCCGCGATGAGTCCTCCTTACTTCCTTTTGGCAATGTCTGCGGCTCGTTTATTGGCCGGCATGGCGGGCGGAGGCGACACGGCCAGCCCCGTCAGCGTGGCAGCCCCGTCAGAGTGGCAGCGGCGGCGGGTACATGGCTCCACGCCGGCTGCGAGAGTCCGCTCGGCAGAGTGACATTCTGAAATTGGAGTTGCTATTTCCAGCCGCTCACTAGCACGCAGAACAATAGCGCCCTCAAGCACCAGTCACACCGTGCATAGCCAACTCTGTCAACGTTCTGAGCACGCCGTCGTCTAGGAATCACCACGACACTGTAGTGCCGCCAGGTCCGGTGGATAATGTGGGTATAGTGGGTAGCTACGAAAATTTTCAAGTGAGTAAAATACCCTCTTGGAATTTGGGGTGAGAGAAATATTCTATATATATATATCAAATTCTAGAAATTAATGAAGTTTCTCGGTATTGCGTGAAGTCAAACCGTATATGCAATCTACTATTTTGCAAGATCGGTTCAACAGTAATTCGATTTTAAATGTTTATAGCAAAAAAAACCACTTTGCCAAAAAATTATTAAATGAGTTTGCGCAAATGAAAATGCAAAGCGCAACGCTTTTTTTGCATTGCAAATCAAACTGATGAAGTTACATATAATAAATGGGATAACAGCAATCTATTTTATAGACGTTTGATTCTTTCAATTTGATCGATGGGTAATGGAGTAGGGTTTGTTTTGTCCATTCAAATTTTATATAGATGGGATAAAAAATTAATGATAAACATGACAATCTGAAAACATCATGTTTTGTATTTTTCCTTTCATATACATTTTCTGTGGAGATGGAGGGGGAACCCCTATCCGGGTCGACTAACCACTCAGACTTAACCCAATCGACGGCCCTGCGTATCGCGCCTATGCACACATGTACGCAGCACAACGGCAATAAAAGCTGCATTCTCTCCGGAGAGCGTAATGTTGTGAATGGAATTAGAATAGGAATGATTTTGGTTGGCCTGTCTGACTTCTCACAAGAGATATATTCTCCTTCTCCTATGCAGATGGACGTTTGATTCGTTCAAATTGACCGATGGGCAATGGAGTAGGGTTTGTTTTGTCCAATCCGATTTCGATGCCCGCCCGTTGAAACAGCTTGTGAAAGTATATGGGTAGGCGCGTGTTTCCCAAAAAATTTGGCCTTATTTTGACTTCCAGAACATTACATTTTAGGTCGTGTTAACAATTATATCGGGTTTTTACGTCGTCGAGAAAATACTATAGAGTCCTATGATTACATTCTTGGTTCGTTTAAATATTTACTTCACTCCTTAGTCACGTTTCTTAAATGTTTCCTTGCCATAAATTTCCAATTTTTGAAGCCTGAGAGGACGAGAAGGGAAATGGTTTTCCAGAAGGTGGTTATGTGGAGGTGGAGAAGGTGGCTGCGAAAGCGCTGATTGGCAGGGAAAAACACTCTTTCGGTGCTCGCGCGTATATCCCGGGCGTAACTCGTAGTATCATAGTAAAGTGCTGTTATGAAGGAGTGGAGAGAAAGTTGTATGATGCTGCGTTTCTATTTTAAGGTTTTATTGAAAAATTGAACGACACTCGATCGATATCACAAACAAAAGTACTTGGTTGGTGATTTTCTCTATAACGATCTACTAACGTTATAACTTTGCTTCAGTAGTATACGCTGTTCCAATGCCAGAAGTAGCGATGGATCAAGAGTACCGTAAGTGTAATGAATGACTTTATCACGGAGTTGTGGCGCTTTCCCCGGTGGATGGTAAGTTCCGGCGACGACCTAAACGTCGATTTGCGGGGTTTTCCCCATCCTGGTATCTCCTATAGAGCTGACGTCATGCGACAATAAGGTTCCGAGAAAGAAGTCACCTGATATTCTGTATTTGCTATTCATCTGCAGCGTTATGGAACAGAAACTTTGTTGATATTCTTGATGTAAAAATAATTTATTTATTTTGCAGCGTTCAAGGCAGTTTTTGTTAAAATAAGGTGAAGTGGGGCAAGTGCATTTGCAGGGCCAGTACGTTAGTCGCTCAGATTTCTTTGTGCTATTTCATTACATCCACAGACATCTGTAGAGTATGGTGCGAACTGCATGCCTATGCACGCTAACACAGCAGAGCGCTCTGGTTCAAGAGATAACATCACTTGGAGGTTTCATAGTGACGTGTGGTATTTCAACTCTACAAACAAATTGGCGGTGTCTGAATGAATCCAACATTATCGTCTTCCAAATCTTCATTTTCGACAAACAAATAGGATAAGTTATATGTACTTTATGCATAGTAAGTACTAAAGTACTATAGTACTTTATGCACATAATTGAAAAATCATTTTATCTTTTGGTTTGAGTAAGTTAAGCTACATGAAGCACTTAGCTCAGTAAAATTCAACAAGGGGTAAGTGCAATATAAAAGTGAGGGAAAGTGCATGACAATCTGAACTTGCCTCATGTTTCTATTTCAAATAAGAAGAAACTTAAGTAAATGGTATTTTAGATTATATTTTTCGTTCGTTTTAAACAAAATAAAGCTGAGCGACCCATGGCCGAGACCGCTAAGACAGTAGTGCCGTAGTGGTCTCGGACTGAAGGGTCGTGGGTTCCAGTCCCGCCTCTAGCATGGTGCGTCCTTTCACCCCCTAACATCACCATATCCTTTCATCCTCAAACCAAAAGGCTAAATCCAATAGTGGTCACTAATGACCTAGTAGGTAATTAGACCTTAAATAAAAAAAGAAAATAAAGCTGAAAAGCAGAGTGGAAAAGACATTTCGCCATTACGTTGTGAAGAATTGCAATTCGATAAGGGAGACCCTCTTATTAAATGTAGGAGGAAGAATTCATCCTCAGACGGATCTATATCATTTACATTTCCCAAAAGAGAATACATCAATTCAGTTGATTAAAAAGACATTATACGCATTCTTCCTCCCCCTAAAATTAGTAGTCGAGGAGAAGCAATTTTCGATTTTTTTTCAGGTTCTCTTTGTTAAGACATTTTCTCTATTTCACTTTATTTGACAAAAAAAGCTTCTTTTGCAATAATAAACGGAGTTAACAACTTTGCTTTTGCATTTTTACTTTCCCGTATACATATGTATGTACGGAGTATTATAAGTAGTGCAGGGAAAGTTACGCAATGCTGCGCGAAAAGACGGCGAATTTTCGGCATAAAAAATTCATTGCCGGGCCCTCATAATTAAAAAGTGGATAAAACCAGTTACTTAATTAAGAAAAAAATCCCCTAACGTGTGGTGTAGGCATAATCCCTGTTTCGTGGGTCCTTGATACCCGAAAAAACAATTGGCAGCAAAACTTCCGTCCGTCCGCCCTGTGTCTGTGAACAACACTAGCGCCTAAAACCATTGGAAGTACGAATTCTTCCAAAATGAATATTCCCCCGTCGATCTGGTTCCACTCAAGGCGCCACGATTTTGAAAAATTGTCTGAAAAATATGGAGTTACTTTACATGAAGTCCCCTGGACATTTTCAAAATTTTCTCAAAAACGGCACCAAATGTTTTATTTAAATTTCTTGTAAGAATAGAGTAGAATACACTTATTAACTCCGTAGGTCCGATTTTCACGGTTAACTCTGAATTCTTGAAAATTGCAAAAGTTAAAATTTTCTTCAGCCTCTTCACACAACTACAAAATTAAAGATAGAAATGTTTCCTTAAAATAAAATTTGGCCTCCAAAATGAGTTATTTCATTAAGGTCATGTGCATTTTTTAAACATTGTAGTAAATTTCGCGCAATATTGCGTGAAATGTGTGCTATTTAAAAAAAAATTACAATAACTAAGATTTTCTCAAAAACGGCTCCAAATTTTTCTTTAAACGTTTGGTTAGGAGAGTGCCTAAAGCACTCTATGAGAAGACATGAACGCCATATTGCTCTATTCTTTTATTTGTCAAAAATTACAAAAATGTATTTTTTTGACCTGTCTCTCACGTCGTTAATATTTATACTATCGGCGATTTGTTCACATTATTGTATTTACGAGTACATGTGCTTTAAATAATGTCGAATAAAGTTTCTCGAGAACTCCACCGTTTTCTGTGAAAACAAGCTCAAAATTCTGACTTTTCTGAAACGCTCAAATGCCATTTTCTCAAAACTTTTTTCTTCAAACTTTTCTAACCGATAGTCCTAACTGCACTCTTTAATATGAGATAAAGTTCAATTTGGGGTATTTTTTTTTTCAAAAATTACAGAAATATAATTTTTTGAAAGATCACTCACACCTTTAATATGCGCATTACTGGCACTTTGTAAACACTTTTGTATTTGTGAGTAAATGTGCTTTAAATGAAGTGTTTCGAGAACTCAAAAATTTTCTGTGAAAAAGAGATTCAAATTTGGCATTTTTAGTGACGCTTAAACGCCATTTTCTTAAAAACAGCTACAAATTTTTAAAAGAAAATTGCCATTTAGGACAAGGTTTTTGTGTTTTTTAATGTTCTAAAATTAATATTTCCGTTTTACTATTAGGAAACCGAAAAATTAAGAAAATGTCAAAAAATGTACTTTGCGCGGCAATAGGTGGCAGCTGGCACGAGTATGTGACAATTCCGAATAGCTAGCTCAGACCCAAGGAAATAGAAAGCTAATACGGGAAAGTGTGTGCCATCCTGTAGTACCACTAATTATCTTTTGACATTTTTTTTATCCAGATGTGCACTTGATGCAATGCCAAACTATGTAACTCAGCGATTTTTTTCTCATTTGAAAATTTCCAGGCTCAAAAAGATCGCTTGTAGCTGAACATTTTTGCACTTCCCCCGGCGAATAATTAACTCAAAGCAAAGAAATTTACAATGGGGTGACGTACTTACCCCGATTTGGGGAGGCAAGTTCGTAAATCGGACTTAAAACGTTTCCTATCGAACTGATGATAATTTTTAGGTTATCAGAAAACAGATATGTAGCATTAAAATAATATAGTTTAAGGTACGAAATACAATACAATAGAATACAAAATAATAACCTAGCGATAATAGCTGACTTTTTCTGCCTGGTTGATGATGAACTTTGCACCTCGTTTCATGCACTTGCCCTACTTCACCTTACTTAATATATTTGAGTGTTACTTGTGAATTCTCTTTGTTGGTCTTCAGCTGTGTGTCTACTTTTTATAAAAACCGTTTTGTTCAGCAGCATTTTTCCTGACGCAGGCCACTAACATTATTAATATCAATTAAACAAGGCAACAAAAAGTTTTTGGTGCCTGAAATTTTGGAGTTGATTATAGGTGTTTAAAGCAAAAATTAATTGCAAAAATCCAACTGCTTGGCTGCATCAGCACTAGTTCTGAAGATACAGTGAAAATATCGATTTTCATTTTCGGCATCAGAGTTCATTTTGAATTAATATGTATAGTCTGTTTTGTTATAAATCGATAAATGTGAATTCCCTGCGCCTTCTTTACTAATCTGCACTGTTTCTTTCACATTTTTTTAGTGTTAAAGTCATGCATTTAGAAATAAATCTTCCCGTTCTTTAATTTATACAATGTCTCAATACCTATCGGAAATGCTTACATTTTTCAGAGGCTTTCCAGCCTCAGAAAAAAAGAAACAAACTACACAAAGCAGCTTTTCGTTTTTGAGTTAATTTATTACACCTAAAGGTAATGCGTTTATAACTAATGAACACCTATTTCCAAGTTTTCTTGTACAAGGTAACCTAAAATTCGGTTATTTATTAGTTGTATATATGTATAGCGTCCTCAAAAGAACAGTATTTGAATATTCCAGTTGTCTTTTGCTACATGTGGAAAGTTCTCCTTCAAGGAAAACAGAAAACCTGTTTCTGTGTTCAAAAACAGGACGTATTGGAGTTATTTTGGTGCCATGCTCGGAAATAACGATGTGGACTCCTGATTTTGTATGCAAGATATGTACGGAACATTTGTGATAGTAGAATAATGGTACAAGAAGTTTAAAATTCGGCGCACCGATGGTTTGGAGAGAGTCATATTAATTATTGTTATATTTGTCTTGCCAACATCAATGGTATTAATCAAAAGAATCATAGCAAATGGACGTATCCTGACTTAGACTCAGCAAGGGTACTCACTCAGAAGCAGAATCGGTTCCATCATTCCATCACATACACGAGCTCACTGAAGACAAATCTTCAATGTCCGAAGGTTATGACAATGAAAATATTTATTATGAATTTTTAAGTACTTCATGAAGACATTTAGAAAACTGGACCTGATAGAGGTTGCAGTTTTTGGAATCAGTGACATTGAAATACCCAGAAAAAAGTTTAATATACGAGGTCTCAAAATGTGTGTTATACATTGATGCAAATTGTCAAAAACTATATTATTTTAAGAATATGAAAAAACGGTAAAACCTTGTCCTAAATGCCAATTTTCATTGCAAAATTTGGAGACGTTTTCAAGAAAATGGCATTTAAGCCCTGCTATAAATGCAAAATGTGAAGCTCTTTCTCAAAGAAAATTTTTGAGTTTTTGAAAAACTTCATTTAAAGTAATCTGAAGCACTTATACTCACAAATTCAATAGTGTTTACAAATTGCTGGAAATGTGCATATCAACGGTAAAAGAGAACTAATAAAAAATTACATTTGTGTAATTTTTGAAAAAAAAACAAACAAATCGTCACATTAAAGAGTACAAATAACACTCTCTGTTCGCCAAGTTTGAAGAAAAAATTTGGTGCCATTTATGAGAAAATGGCGTTTGAGCGTTCCTGAAAATCCGGAATTTTGAGCTAGTTTTCATAGAAAACGGTTGAGTTTTCGAGAAACTTTACTTGACATTATTTAAAGCTCATGTACTCATTAATATAATAATGTCAACAAATCATCGCTAATGTAAATATTAACGACGTGAGAGGCAAGTCAAAAAAATTAATTTGTGCAATTTTTGAAAAAACAAAATAATTGAGCAACATGGCGCTTATGCCATTTAATGGAGAACATTTATCACTAACCTAACCGAAAGTTTAAAGAAAATTTTTGGAACCGTTTTTGAGAAATCTGGTTTGTGTATTTTTTGAAATTGCACAAATTGCACGCAATATTGCGCGAAAACTACTCAAATTTTCAAATAAGTCCTTAAAGAAATGTATATGACCTTAAAGAAAGAACTGAAGAACGAATTTTATTTCAAGAAATAATCTGTACCTGCAATTCTATAGTTGGAGAAAGATTCCGAATAATATTCAATTTTTTTCAATTTTCAGAATTCAGAACATGAAAATTCAGAGTTAACCGTGAAAACGGATCTATGCTACCTTAAAACGTGTATTTTACTTTATTGTTACAAGAAATTTAAAGAATGAATTTGAAGCCGTGTTTGAGAAAATTTTGAAAATGTCCGGGGGTCTTCATGTAAAGTGCCCCCAAATTTTGAAGAAAACTTTTCAAAAGCGCGACGCCTCGAAAGCAGATTGACCGGGGAATATCCATTTTGGAAGAAATCGCACCTATGTTTTAAGCGCTAGTGTTGTTCACAGACTGACGGACAGACGGAAAGACGGACGGACAGACGGACATTTTAAGAAAAACACTTTTTCGGTGCCAGGAGACCTCAAAACGTGTATTTCCGTTAAAATCTCGAAATCAATTTTCCGCAACATTACATAACTTTCCCTATACTATGTATATTATTCCATATATGCGTACGTATGTGGGAAAGTGAAAACAAATGTATCTTCATAATTGTAGTTGCAGAAAGAGGCCGAACACTTATTTGTTTAAATGTTTGCAAAATCAGTGATTTCAACGAACATGATACCTGCACCACTCTCTTAAACTTCCTTTATGTTATCTAAGGTCCCAATTTAATAACAAAATTTGCGGTTTAAGAAAAAGTGGTTTACAGAAAATAAAATTGCCTATGTTTGACATAAAATTTCGCAAAAAATACTCATATTTGAAAAATTGAACATGACATTATTTCAAGATCTATTTTTTATGAACAATTTCATTAAGAAAAAAATGTATCTTCATAATTGTAGTTGTAGGCTTGGTGTTTGAGTGTTTCTGGAAGGGAACAATTTTAAGCTAGATTTCACAGAAAACGGTTGTTTTCAAGAAACTTTGTATGACATTATTTAAAGCGCATGTACTCGTATCAAGATAGGATTATATTTGATTCATAATGTGGAAAATTCGCCGATAATGTAAATATTACGGACGTGAGAGAGAAGTCAAAAAAATTTCATTTTTGTAATTTTTGAAAAAACAAAGAATAGAGAAATATGGTGCTTATGTCATCTCATTGAGTACATTTAACACTAGAACTCCCAGAGGCGTCATTTCCAGACCTTGGATACTGACCCGATCTTGTCGGTTCTGTTTCATATATTCCAATGCTGAAAAATGTTTAACGTGTCTCCTAGCATTTTCGAAACTTTCTTACAAAATATGCGAGCATTCCTTGCCCTTTGAATTTTTTTCAAGACTTCCTGTTTAATACATATAAAACCTTGAGCCGTGAGTTGTTTCGTCACGTTACAGCAAAAATATCATTGTTTTAAAAATCAAATTGTCACTTCAAAGAAAAGGAATGTTAGTATACGAAGTATCAATGACAAAATATTTCTTATTATTTACATAAAGGGATATGTTTCAAGTTTATAAAAGATTTTTAGTATACAGGAGGGCAATTTGAACTCCAGATGGTGATGATGTGGTCACATATACTTCGTTTTTTATTCACTCTTATTTCATAAATCATGATTTTCGAATTAATAAGAGAGGTTTAAGAAGAAATAAAGACTAATTTCTTTGATTTTATCTGAAAAATAATTTTCTTTTACTATGAAGTAATACGTTAACAACTGTAGACTTATTATATCAGATGAACAAAGTTGATACCCTGGCATTTTTCCTTTTATCCTCGATGTATTTTCCGACACGAAGTGCCATGGAGTGAGGGGGTTACTTATCTATTGGGCTAATCATGAGAGGAGAGCAACTCGCTGAGAGGGATTGGGACTGCCTACACCCTACAGGAAAACATTTCCTTAGGTTCTGGAGATCAATTGAAACACAGAAAAACCGCCAAGCTGGCGCACCATGGCGTCACGGAATACACCGCAGGCGTCCGGTTGGGCGAGCCTTGCACTGCGCACTTGGCTTACGTAACCCGAAAACCCAATCAATAAATTGAATACTGTGACATTACACAGTTTATGGTATATAAATATAATAAAAGAAGCAAACAATAATGACGTGTGAGGGATGATCACTAAAAATGTGTGTGTCAATTTGTTTTTCATTCACAGGAAATAATGGGGAAGTATTGAAAACCGAGAGGAAACTTGAAAAATGTAGCCATGAACTACGCACCAGAATACATGACAGGTGTTGATCAAACGTATGGATAATATTCTACCAAATGTGCTTGAAAACTGTGGCCTGCAAAAAATATTAAAAGTTTGAATCATACTACTGGATGTATTTTGTACTGTATGCGTAGTAAAGTAAATACATGAACAAGATCTAAGTGCCATTTAGAACATGAGATTCAATTTCTTTGAACACTCCGTCATGAAACGGACATCAAGTTTCTATCGGTATGAAGCAAACGCAAATTTGTATCATATATGTTTATTATAATAAATATTATTTAAATAAAATAATTAATATAAATACAGTTGTCCTATTGCGAGAGAGTATGGTAAGTGCAATATAAAGGAAATCTATATTTCTGACATATGTAATACTATTATGGAAAATTAAAAGTTGATAACATTTTTATTGTTATTGTTACAAAAATATTATTAATAGGTAAAAGTTTACTTTTCAACGAATAATTTTGTCCGTTTACTTTCCTATTCCGTCCAAGACGTTTCTTTAACGTCCATTCTGGGCAATAGAATTGGCATGAATTGTTTACAATATATGTAAGTTGTGGCGTAAAATTTCCATTATATACTAAACAAATATATTTAATGTTGTTATACAAACGTAGATAAATAGTTTTGCAATATTTCCTTTTAAGAAGTATCGTTGAAGGCTCGTAGTCGGAACGACCCCGCTGGGTGTTCTAGGGGATACACGAAAGCCGGGCGTTTTAGTGTTAATGCTATCCCTACCAAAAAAATTCAAGAAGGAATTTCCAGTCATTTTTGAGAAAATCTTGTTTTCGTGACTGTCGTTTAGGCATTGGGTCGTACAAATATTACCAAGTTTCATCTCCAGCAGTTATGTTGACCAAAAGAAATAGTGACCTTGTTACAAAGTCTACCCTAAAGAAAGGGTTTCCTTAACAAAAAATCTGTATTCAATAGTTTAGTTGTACAAAGACACAAAAAATTGAACTTGAGCAATTTTCGAAAAATAAGGGATTTCAATGAAAACGAGACTTGCCCCATTTTATTTAACGTCTTTTTGAGTGATGCTCTACGTCCAGGTCAGGCTCATTCTCTTGCGATAGAGAAGCCTATAGCATCATCTGCTGTAAGAGTCATGACGACTTTATTCTGTGATAAGAATTTTTTTCTCTCTGCACTCTTTCTTGCAGTAAAATGTGGAAAAAATTAATTGAGTTTTTCATTTGATTCTCCGTCGTACATTTAAAGGCGAGAAAGTAAATATAAAATGGTAATATGTTGATTATACAAGAACATATAATGTAATGAAATCTCAAAGCAGTGACTTGTAATTTTTGACAAATAAACATTATCATATAATCTTACATGTACAGATATCTATGTATAATGTAATATTTAACATGAACTACTGATGAAATTTTAAAAATCTTTAAAGTCTGTATTGAAACTATTTCGCTATTGATAAGTGTTAATGATCAGAAAATAAATTATGTTTTCACTAATTTTTTTGAAATTTCAAAAACTGCAACAGAAGAAATTCTTGCAAACCTTCCTACAATTTTAATATTAAATCTTTTTGATATTTCTTTTTTGTTAGACCCATTACTCAATATTAGATTGCTGAAAAGAAAGTTTTTAATATATGTGAAAACAATTAGTGGAATTCACGGTGCAATTCGATATTGTAATATTACGTAATAAGACAAAAAAGAAGTGGTTGTTGCATCACTCACTGCATCTTAAATTTTGCATTTCTTTCATACACAGTCATTGTAATTATTGATCGGAAATGGATTGTAGTCTCATAAAGTTAAGTTCTGTATCCAGAAAAAACTGAGTACAGCTTTGCAAACACATACGTTTCTTGAAATACGAGACAATAGATTCTTATCACTAAATTTATTATGAATTATAGCACAATATTTTATGTGAAACTGAAGCTTTGTGACATATCTACAAGTATCATAGATACAAAGATTTCCACAATTCATAGTTAAATTATCTCTAATTATAATGTCAATGTGCCACAATACAATGTGCCACAATACAAAAATATATTGACGCTCCATATAGAAGGATTAGGAACCGCCATCGCCCGAGATCTGGAAATCGGCACCTAGGGCGTGCCTCTCACCTCAGGAGCAAGAGTTTATTGCTCAATGATAAAGCCCGTAATACAAATAGCGCGGGCACCGCCCCATCGCCAGTCCGTCGCAGCTATGGCGCCGCTGCTGCCCCTCGCCGTGGCGCTCCTCGTGGTGACGAGCAGGGCGGGCGCCGCCCCCCCGCAGGGGGTCTCCGCCCCCGACGCCCCCCGCGCGCGCAGCGACGCCGACCCCTACCGCTTGGAGCGCTCCGTGCTGCCGCTGCAGTACAACCTCGCGCTCGAACCCAACCTGGACCGCGACACGTTCGAGGGCGCAGTGGACATTGAAGTGACAGCGGAGGAGGCGGTGAGGACCATCACGTTGCACTCAGTGGGACTCGAGTTCGACTCCATCACAGTGACACGAGCCACATCCAACAACGATATCTTTCAAGATAAAGAATTCCTAACACTCTATGAGAAGGTCGAACTTCTGCTCAAAGAGGATCTCATCCCACGGAGAAGTACATCATCAGCATTCACTACCATGGGACACTCAGGGACGATATG
>JAHLJT010002706.1:0-12377 GCA_031308135.1 Acheta domesticus | reverse complement strand
TCTACAACTACATCAAAATATAACACAAACGTTTTCTAAACTTGTATTGAAAAAGAAGTCAGTGTTGGCACATTTCGCTCGGTGCGGACACGTTCCTGCGACTTCCGCCCACCTGGGCACTCCTTGCGGTAATCCCGCTAAATTATGGGAGTTCCATGCTACTCCAGTGTGTTATGGGGGCGCCAACTCCAAAGTTCGCGCGTCCCACTTAAAAAATCATCATCAATCAATCAATCAATGAAATGGAATGAAAACATTAATTGAAGCATTGTTTTTCCCGCGCCTTGAAGCATGTGACAGTTCTTCCGCCGCCCGGCCAGGTTGCAATCAGCTACCCTCGCCGCCGACACCGGTGACGTCACTACATCGCCACCGTCATCGCCGCCACCAACACCATCGCGCCGTCGCCGCCCCTATCTCTCCCCCCGCCTGCGTCCGCCCCCCGCCGCCAGCTAGCCGGCTGCCCGCCCCCCTGCGCCCTGCCCGGGGTCTGAACCCGGGGCAGCGCCAAGAACACGGGTGGACAGCGGGCGACAAAGCTGGTGGAGTGTGGGCCAAGCGGAAAGAGCTATGGTGGACTGGGAGCATGAAGCATCCACGGCGGTGAAGGGCATTTTTCACGCTTTCTGCATTTGAGACCCTCTACTAGACAGCTGGGTAATTTGTAGGAGCTGTAGTGCTGTGACAGTGATGTGGTTCGACAACCCAGCCATGTGTGCCTCGTAACCTTTCAATGTTACATTCATTTGGTTTTTCTTTTCTGTGTTAGTCAGGTAGCATCGCTTGGTCAGTGTGTGCCTTTAATTTTGTGTTTCGCAACATTGCAAGAGTTTTGTGAAATTGTTAAAGTTTTATTTTGTATTCTTTGACAGTCAGATAACCCGGAAAATATAGAAATGCATTTCATGGGGCCAAGATTAGAGAAGAGTATTTTAAAATATGCAAAAAAATACTTTACTCATTACAAATGGTAATGAGTAATTGGTGCAAATTTAAAGACAATTATAACCCCTTTGCAAACAGCTATATCAAGTCACAATGACACGTAATTCTCACAAGGGAAGTAACAGATCCTTCATGTCGAAACACACTTCGAAATTTTAATGACATACGCTAATTGATACCAGAAACACGTTTGCAAAAAAATAACGGCTAGTTTCCACTGCAAGGCCTCCAAATAAGGCTTTGAAAAATACATACAGTCAGTGTCAAAAGTATTCGTACACCCAGTCATGTTTCAAGAAAACGCCGGGTATTTGGTCGATATACAAGTAAAATTAATTGTAGGAACTTAACCTTCTTCCCAAATCACTTTTATTGCACAACACACACAAAAACTACAGTAAAAATATTTCGCTTCCAAAAACTAGACAAAAATAAAATAAAGCACTTTTCCCTCGCGACAAAAGTATTCGTACACTGCACATACTTCCTGTAATATCTACTCTAAATAAATCCCTAATATTTCGTGGGGTTCCCTTTCGCATCAATTACTGCCTAAAGTCTCCTAGGCATAGATTATACTAAATTAGCAGTAAAGGAAGGTGAAATTTTCTCCAATTCAACTTTCAAACTGTCTTAAGTTCACTTACACTTTTATCAAGTCTTTCTCTAACATTTTTATCAAGATAACTTCACAAATGTTCTATTGGATTTATATCCTGTGATTGTGGTGGCGTATGCAGTTGTGTGGGCGTATTGTACAGAAGCCAAGCTTCGAATTTAGAGCCGTGTATTTGGGGTCATTGTCCTGCTGGAAAATATAATTCCGTCCCAGTCCCAATTTATCAACAGTTAATTGCAGATTGTTTTTCAAAATGTTTATATAAACAAACTGGTCCATAACCCCTTCGATAATCTGCAAGTTCCCCACACCAGAAGAACTCATGAAGCCCCACACCATTACTGATCCTCCTCCGTGTTTAATGGTGGGCAGCAAGTTGCGCGGATTGAGTTCCTCGTTCTTCTTTCGCCAAACGCGTTGCTTTCCATCGCACCCCAGAACTATTAAATTTACTTCGGTCGGTGAATACCACCCTTTTCCAGAAATTCTGGTCTTGATACGGATGCAAAAGAGCGAAATTTAATCGTTTGTTTTCTATTTGATTCACTCACCCAGAACTCCTTACGCGCATGTGGGCCATAGTAACATTCCCTCCTCAAGGTGCGACGTACCGTAGCCGCCGAAATACTCCTCTTCTTCCAAGGTCAGCAGCTATCTTTGGTGCACTTCTAGGATTTTTTTTAAAATTTCACGTACAATTAATTGTCGATCTTGATGAGACAGCACCAGGGGTCGTCCGCATCCCGACCTTATTTAAATACGATATTCTCACACAGAATCTAGCTATTATCGATTGAACAGTCGACCTGGGTTTTCCGAGAGCATTTGCAATGTCTCTTAGAGATTTTCACTGGTTGTGCATATTAATAACTACTCTGTCGCTCCTCTGCAGTAGTCTCCTTTCCTTTGCGACCCATCGCGCCGACGACCTAGCCTTGAACTGTTTCCCAGTGACCGTTACAGACGACTGAATGAGATTTTGTAATTCCCACGATTCGGAAAAATCGTTACAAATTGTGATTCCCGTTCAGACACGCATAATTTGCACTCTCGGTCTCATTAGAAATAAAAATATATTTCAGTGTACGAATACTTTTGTCACCCAAAAATGTGTCAACCTTTAAAGAGGGATTTTTTTGCAAGAATTATGCAGATCTTTTTTATGTTTCTTTATCTAGGAATGGACAGAAACAAGATGTAAAATCATAATTATTTTTCTCACCAGACTTTTTATGAAAATTTGGTATGATTCTCAACGTTTGTAAGCGGAAATTCGAGGTGTACGAATACTTTTGACACTAACTGTATAAGTACTAGGAAAAAGATAGAGGCCTCTACCGGTCCGTTTGGGCAGCCTTTTCTGCGGGCGAGCTGGCGCGAGGGACCCCAAGGTCACGGATGAGTCGGCCGGCTCCGTCAGCGGCCCTGCAATAAACAAGGGCTGCGTAGTTTTCGCACCCAGTTCATCTTTCGCAGTTACAGAAGAAAGAACATCTGCAATGGCCTCAGGGCAAGTTGTGTTAAATCCTGTAAACATAGTCGAATTCACCTTTAGTTACCTTAGGTGAATCTCCGACGGGAAGTGTAAATGAAAAAGAACGAGAAATGGGTCAATGCAGTATTGAGTTGATTGAAAATATAGCACTGATGTGGAGCGTTATGAGGAATCAACTCTCGATGTATGCGAAGGAAGTGATTGTGAATCAAGTGATTCGGTTCAGTTTATTATCCAAGCCATGTGAAAATACAAATGAGGATGTATAATTAGCTACTAGAAGAAAACTGTGGAATTTTGGTCAAATGAGGGCGGTAAGAGCCGATATTCAATAGCAGTAGAAATTTTCCGTCCGTAGAAATTTTCGCCGCATGGCGGCAGAGACAACTATATTTGTGGAGAAAGCAAGTGGAAAACATGACAGCAAATCCTAGAGAACAAAAAGATTATGGATGAGAAACTTTGGTCTAGACTTGAATTTGCAAGAACAAATGAAAATGTGAATGATAAAGATCTGCGGCAGTAGATCCTGGAAATTTCACAAGAAACTGGCAGCAAAAATAAGAATTGTTTTCCGCCTTTCACGCCTGGATCAATCTTTTTAAAAAATCGCACCAAAATGAATGTACAGGAAAATAAAATTTGTATCACGCACTCAGTGTTCACGACAAAACAGAAAAGGATGTGGTCGCAGAGGAATTTCTCGAAAACGCCGAAGAGATTTTCACATTACTCGCCGTCGTCTGTATACAATACAGACCAAAGTGGATTTGAACACGAAATGCGATTAAAACGGACTTTGTCGTAAGTTGGTGAAAAACAGACAGTTGCTCAATCCGTTAGTGCTTTATCATACTTATACACTATAATGCCAGCAATAAGTATGGATGGATCTTTGTGGCCTAAATTATTTATAGTGGTGGCAGGAACCAAAAGGATTTTTCTCCTGTTGCCTCCATAAGAATGTTTCAAGTTAAAAACATAATTGTTACTGCTGCAAATCAAGAAAAATGCGAAAAAAAACAGTTGAAACAGTGATTTAGGGAAGAGTTCTTTCCATTTGTAAGTGAAAAGTTTGCTCGGCTTCACGATTCGTGGACCCTGTACAATGATAAAACTTGTATTGAAGAAATTCCTCCAGGCAAGACTACTGAATTGCTCCAGATTCTTCCCGGAACCAACGAGAAAAATCATCCACTTGATAAGTTTTTCTTCCGACAGTGGAAAGCTATATATCGCCGTTTATCAGAAAAAAATTGTATCACACAAGGATATAATCGCCAAAGTTTCCGATAGACACAATTCTTCAATTGCAATCATATTCATCTCGTTTCCAGGAATATAATAAAGTTGGTTTGCTACAAGGTACATAACAGAACGGCCTCCTGAATTTGTAGTGCCCGTTAAATATTGCCTTAAAAACTATGAAAAACCGATATGAAGAAGAATGTGACAATAAAGTTTTTATTCGTAGTGCCAAAAGCATTCATGTTATCGGTGGAAACCAGTCATTTCTGCTTTTAATTCGTGCCGCACTAACTTGCGACGAGAGACTGCTCCTGGCTTTCGCCAGCCCGTCCGCTGGTTCTGTGGCCCGCCTCGGCCGGCCGGCCGGCCGCTCGACGCTAGTAGGGATGTCCAACGGCGCCGCAACACTTCCATTGCTAGGTAAGATTTTAACTTCAATTTTGGAGCCTTGCAGTGGAAACTGGCAGCTAATATTTTGGATATGGGATACTGATAGTGCATTGCGTGTGTCATAAAAATTTCGAGGGATGTTTCGACATGAAGGATCTGTTTACTTCCCTTGTCAGAAATTCGCGACAGCAAAACGGAATTCCATTGTTGCATTCCTTGCATTGTCGATACTCCCTTAAAGAGCTAGCAATTTTTATTTCAAATATTTCAAAGTAAATAATTTCTTAAAGATTAATGTGTAAATGTAAAACAAAAAGTAGAATGTAAAAATCAAAAAGAAATAAAGTACAAAATTGCAAATTATAATTCACGACGCATCCGGCAGTCTGAAGTGCAGTAAATATGCAGCGGATATTATGTTTGTCACGAAATTATAGAAATCTAGTCGTATTTTCAAAACAAATGTATGACCTTATTTGAAGATATAGTTTTGATAATACATTTCATTGAAAAAACCCGCTCTATCTATCGCCGCCCAAAGTACATTTTTTGACATTTTCTCAATGTTTCGGTCTCCTTATGGTAGAACGGAAATATTAATTTTAGAATATTAAAAAACAGTAAACACCTTGTTGTTGACACATGGCATCAAAAAATGATTCAAATTTGGCGCCGTGGCGGTAGATTAGTTTTAATAACAATCTTTGGCCTTAGCAGCTCATAATTTGCATTTTAAACGTACCGCGTCGGACTTCCCTCCAAAACCTGCGTGCTGGTTACGAAAAAATGCGCAGACAAACCACTTTGCTCTTGAGTGTCTTGGAATATATTTGGCTCGTTAGTTCAGCATCTCTTCAGCCAGGTGGTAACTCCTACTGGACCCTCGCCGCAAAACTCTATATAACGGCATGGAGATTTCCGTTTGAAACCTATAACAGCTTTGTCGCCAAATTCAAACGCCTAAAAAGGAACATCACATCAGTTTTTTTCGCACAGTGCAACAAGTTGCAATGAGCATTAACATTCCATGAGAACAGGTTAAGCTCTCAAAGTTGGTATTTGTGTCGCCTGCCAATGAATAACCACCTTTTAAGCGGGAAGCGATCGAAACTTGTTGGAGAAAAATTAACAAAAAGGAGGCTGTTTTTCCGTGAGAAACAGGTAAAAAGGTGAACGATTTATTCAATTGTTGCTTATTCCTTCATAAAATCTTCTAATAAGAAGGGTACATTGTGTCTTTCCAGAGATCGAGCGAGCGAGCGAGCGTTTTCCAGAATGTTCCTTTCGCCATAAACCAATTCATGGCTCTCCCAGCCACATTAATCTGAAGCTATTTTTGCTGCCTCAACACTTGTCCTAAATGGAAATTTTAAAAAATGATATCCCTATTTATGAAAATGGCGTTTAACCCTCTCATGCATGATTTTTAAATTTTCATCCCCAAAATTTTTTTTTAGGTTACACTTCAAGAAAATGGCTTTCTTTATCATACTACAGCGTTAGATTGGCCGAATATTTATTGTTAATGATAAAAAATAGGCGTCCTCATATGTGGACATCATGCACGAATTAGCTTTGGCTAATTACAATACATGACCACGTACGTGCATGGTGTCCTCATGTGGCGACGTATCTTACGGGGTAATTTACAGTCTGAAACCAAATAAATTTTATAGTTTCAAAAGTTTTATTCTAAATGAAAATTTTCAAAACATTCTGGACACAATGAATATTTGCACTTTTTACTAATACACTGTTTTTTCCCAGTACATGTACTTGCTCTACATCTATTTGCATTTTTGAAAACCAATTTTCATGGTACTGCCCATTGTTATCAACACACCTTTTTGATTCACATGATGAGTTTCTCTTTTTACTTTCTCGCCTTACGAACACTTCGTAAGAAGAGAAAGTTATGTTATCGTGCGGCGGAAAACGGGGCATTTTCGCCAGAAAATCTCTTATAGGAGGGGTCTGGTGACAGAAAAGTGGATAAAACCTGTTGCTAAATTTAGAAAAAAAAATCCTCTATCTCGTGGTGTATTCAAAATTCATGATTTGTTGCTTCTTCATACTTCAAAAATCGATTGACGGCAAAAACGTCCGTCTGTCCGTCTGTGGTCAACGCTAGCGCCTAAACCGTTGGTCGATTTTCTTCAAAAAACCGATATCTTAGTATTTGAGGATACTTTACATGAAGCCCATTTGAGATTTATAAATTAAAAAAAAATGGCTCCAAATTTTTGATTATATTTTGTTGTTGAATAGTGCGAAGAACGTTGAAGGGAATGACGTAGGCATCACTTTCGTTGATAGGCCCTATTTTTCGAAAATTGCAAAAAAACTATTTAAAAACTGCAAAATTGAAGAAAGAGATTTTCGCCTCAGACAAAGTCGGTTGTACAAACTTAGCACTTCAAATAAGGTCATGTACCATTTTTTGGAAAAACGAATAGTTTTTGCGTAAATTGCGATTCAAATTTACAAAAAAAAATTTTTCTGAAAAACCGCTCCAAATTTTTTCTTTAAATTTTCTGCACGTGTGTAAGAAGGGAAGGTAAATATATTAATAAACTAGTGGTGCTATAAGGCCCCTACACACGTACCAATTTGTCGGGCCGACCGGCCAGTCGACCCAACAAATTGTATCGTGTGGCGACCAGTCGTCCAACAGAAAATTGGTTGGGCGGTTGGTTGGCTCCGACACCCGACAGCCGAATCCCCCACCACACAGCCCGACCAGAGCCCGACAAATTGTGGCGTGTGTAGCGTGGTTGGGCCAACTGCCGACGACAGCGCTCGAGATTTTACTAATTTCCGCAGATTTCGTCGTGCGAATCCACATGCTCCATCGTGCTCGTCCAACACCCCTTGAATAAAGATCTATATCTATATGTGGAAATCTAGAGGATGTTGGATCGACAGAGAGTATATGATGCCCGATCATGGATGAAAATCGATGATAATCCATGGCCCGATGCCATGGTGCCCGGTTCTCTGTCACTTCTGTTGCGTCCTTTTCTTGCGCTGGTTACGTTTGCTGTGGTTCTGCTTCCAGTTCGCTTATTTTTTCGTTGTTGGTTATTTTTGTTATTTCAGTTTCTATATTTTATTTCATACGTTGTAGTTTTGTTAATTCGTGTTTAGATTTTTCTTTATTGTTAAATTAGGTTAGGTTAGGGTAGTTTTTTCGCTGTAAGTTATTTCAGTAAGATTTTGTAGAAATTTCGGAAGTTCTATAAATTATTTCATTGTAATAATAGTTTCGGTTATTAGTGTTTTAATTTTTTTCTTTGGTTAAGGTAACATTTGAAGTTCCTCTTTTAGTAAATTAATTCGTTCGTATTTTAGCTAGCTTTTGAACTAGGTTAGGTTAATAGGAACCATGGAAAACCCGCAGGAAATGAGTATTATTGCGGAACGGCTGCAGCTTCAGGAAAAAAATCGCAATAGGAGCACACCACAATAGACGACACAAACGACGCGAGAACACTCGCTACTCACACAGAGCTACTTTCCTCGCGACAACTTGGAGCACGACTGATAAATTGGGTTCTTGGTCGGACCGTGTGTAGCAAAGCGTACAATCTGGTTGGCCGACGGTCGGCCCGACAAATTGGTACGTGTGTAGGGGCCTATAGAATGGCACATACTTTCTCGCAGTAGTTATTTCCAAATGCCGATCATCCGATAAATTATGTGGAGTAAGCAGTTCACCGCTGCCTTTCTTGGTCATGGTTTTTGAAAGACAAGTTTTTCGCATGTTGACAATTACCGGCTTCCTAATGATAGAACTGATACAAGTACGTTTTGACTGAAATATAAGCAGTTGTTCCGCAAGTTGGTTTCGTAGCGCGGTTGGTTAATGCACCTTCGGTTGAGATCTTCAATAAGGAAGGTACCGAGTTCGATCCCCGAGAGGGAATTTTAATTTGATGAATGTGATGTTGCAGGAAAAAACATTGAAGAGTGTAGATACTTTATTGAAAATCATTTGAAGTACTTCTACTCATGAATAGATTCAATATAGATAAATAGACAGGACTTGTCTGTGTTTTCCCTAACTGCGTCTTTTAAACAATTTTTCAACTCTGTTATTCGATTTCTGAAGCGTATGACATGTCAAATGAACAGTTGTCTAGTATATATCTGTATGAACCAATTTAAGTAAAATTATGAGCATTTTAACGCTAAATTGTAATACAATATAACCAGAAGGCACGCGATAAACTTACAATCCCTGCGCGTCATAATCTGCAACTTTCCTCTTTCTGTGTTTTCCCATTCAAGGGCTTCGGCGGGCAGGTACCCGGCTCACACACCAGAATCTTTTCGCGCTGTGCAGGGTGGGTGGGGTGGGGTGGGTGGAGAGGAGTGGGCTGAGCTGGGCTGAGGCATGAGCCAGCAATCAAAACGTCTCTTTCAGGCGATTCTGTCCAGTATGCTTAAGAAACAGAACAGTAACACTGAAGATGGGAGGGAAGTTTTGAATGATTTATCGATTTATTAACAGCAACGTAATAATAATTATTATTTAATGAACGCCGGCTCACAGAGAAATCACAAAGATATCTCGTGAAACATCACTGCCAAGGTGTTCATTATTTATAACAATAATTATTTATTATAGAACCTGGAAATTATTTGCTTTTATTTTCATTTATTTATTTTATTTTATGTCGTATCAACTACAAAGGTTAAGGTAGGAGTTTAAACAAATAGAGAAATCTTAAAGAAATTAATAAATATTAATAAAATAAACCTGAATTTCTACAGGTAAATTACTAATAATTTCCCTTCCTTCTCCTTTTGTTCGGAACTGGCATTTCCGGAAATTTTTATTGAAACATTTCCTGACTAAGGAAGATTTAGTGCCGAAGTAAACTTCCACCAAAAATACACGTTGATCCTTCGTCAACATTTTCGAAGCGATTCTTCTTTCCCAAACGTGAGTTGCTACGATTATGAATGAAACGTGAATGAATGACTGCCCAAGCACAGAATAAGTGTTTGTTCTTTCTTCAACTAAAATAGCTCCGCTCTCCTACCCCGAAATCTGCGACGGGAGTTGGGTCGTTAAAAGTGAAAGGGAAGCCAAAGGTATTTCACGAGTTCCCAAATTGCCAAAACAAGAAGTTGTGCTCTGAGATATGCGTTGAGAGTTAGACTAAAGACGGTATATATATGTATATATATATATACATATATATATATATATATATATAACTTATTCTCAACAATCGTTGAGCGTCTCGGCGGGTGCGCAGATATGTGCTCTTGCGATCTTACGTGATCTCAGGGCAGTGGGATCTTTTGGGTGTAGAGAGCACAAAACAAGAACACAAATAACAGTAAAACAAGTTTAATTACTTAAAAAAAAATACCAAATCTACTACACAAAAAATCATCATCATCCTCCTTGAGTTTTCAACGTACCATCAACACACTGAATATTCTCGTTAAATCAAAAATAACCAAAGATTTCAAATTTTACCCATTGAATTACTGCTCAATGAATTAAGGAATTCCTTTGTGATTAAATTGGTCAAATTTACTTCACTCTTGCTTTTCATTTATATATTTTATTTTATGTCGTATCAACTACAAAGGTTATTAGCAAGGTAGGAGTTAAACAAATAGAGAAATCTTAAAGAAATTAATAAATATAATAAAATAAACTTAATAAATAAATATTAATAAAACTAAATAACTTCGTACTCTTTACCATTCTTATTTACATTTTCTTCCCTAAAGTTACATGAACAAGTAACGTGCTTTGAGGCACGACTCCCTCCACACTTCAATGCAATTACTACTACAAAAATTTAACTTCAATTCATTCACAAATCTATCAGGTAATCAGGCGTCAAAGTGGCTAGTGTATTTCTAATTACGAACTGAAAAGTTATCTTGCCTTCATAGTCCAGTACCTCCCCGTATAATTTCTCTTAACACTTTCTTTTAACGCGGCGCGAACTTCACCTAGATTTTACTTGCACCGTTACCTCCCCTTTGAGTTGATCTAGCCTTGTGTCTGGTCGCTGGCTGCCGCGCGGACGCTGTCGGCACGTGCAACGCAAGTCGAGGCCTCGCCTCTGGCGACTCGCTGTCTTCGCGCCCCGTCATCTCTCTCTTCCGCTCCCGGCTCCGTTCCTTTCTTGTCTTCTGCTCCCGTCTCCGCCTCCTTTTCTATCTCTGCTCCCGGCTCCCACCCTCTACCCTCGTCCGATTTCGAACGGTACTCGTTTGGCCCCAAATCTCATTCAGCACGTCCTTTGCTCGTGCCCAATGTTTTCGTACCCCGGCGTGATGTGTGGTTCTCGCTGCGTACTAGTTTTCTCTCTCTCCCTCTCCAGCTGCAGATTTTATGTGGTTTTAATCTCAGCATCAACTCGTGTCGCAATTTAACAGGCGACTTCCTTCACGGCGCCGTAACTGAAGAAAAACTTTCTTTGAATATCCAACAAGTTCGCGGACGACTAACTAGACGCCTTTCTGACGCCGAACACTCCTATCTAATGTTATTCTCACGAATAGTACAATACAATCGGCGACCGTTGCTTCGACGATGGTGTGAATTAGAAGAGCTGCCGCTTCCGCGGGTATGAGCCAAAAAGAGCTGCTGCTGTGGCGGATATAAACCTAGAGCTGCTGCTGCCGCGGGCGTGAACAAAAGTGAGCGTCTACTCCGGCGGGCGTGAACCAAAGAGAGCTCTTCCGCTTGCGGACTCGCGTTTCATGTCTTCTGCTTGTAGGGGTAACGCGGCGCCTCCTCCTCCCCTCTCCAGCTGATGCGCGTCATTTTCTCGCGATGTTCAGCGGACGCTGCGGGCGACAGTTTTCTCGTCCGCGGGCGCGCCCTTTTCAAACTGCGCCGCGCTCTCTTCTCCGTTCTATTATGGTGCGCGGGCTCCTGTGACGAACCTCCTAACTTACGTATATAATATATATATATATAATAAATATATAATATATATTATATAATACAGAGCACAACTTCTTGTTTTGGCAATTACCCACGACGATATATATATTATATAATATATATCGTCTATATACATATATATATGTTATAAATGTGTGATATATATTTGTATATGTATATGTACTGTAATATTTCTAATATTATGAGGCATCTATGAGAACTATTAGTGGCCACAGAGTAAACAATGCACCGCTATAGTCTGTGTGGACACATAATGTATGCATTATAGGTACATATAGATATAGTATATGGTGGAAACAATAAAGTGTGCGATAATCGATACCAGCACACAATAAGAGCATCGCGTGTAAAAAATGAATGTGGACCAATTTGGACTTTAGGGTTTGAGAGAAAATTGTACAGAAAACTGTGACTATTCAAGTAAATAGAAAGGCAATGTCGTGGAATATTATACATGTTGTTGAACACGATCGGTTAGCGGGGTTCGCTTAAAATCACAGAAAAACGAGTTCGGAAAAGAGAACATTCGTACTTTCAAGAAGCATCAAACCGGAATTTATTAAAATTTAAGACGAAACATGAATTAAATAATGAGAGATACGAATTCACGGGACGATATTTCGGGCCGAATTTAGACGGGTTCTGAATTTTAGAACACTGGGGTACGTATTATTAAACTTAAATATTAAAGGTAAGAAGATGATGAAACAAACGAAGACATGTTGCATAACGTC